>OZ035824.1:16524284-16591784 GCA_964034765.1 Knipowitschia caucasica | reverse complement strand
CCCACACTTACAGAGCAGGGGCTGTAAGCCTCAAGATTCTAAGAGTCCTCTCAGGGAGCTCCTAACTTAACATAAAAACTCCTAGCTAGGAGTCTTAGCTTAGCAATTATTCCAGAACACGCTTAGAGAATTCTGAGCAAGGCAAAAACTTTTATCTTAGCGAGGAGGTGTGGCCGTTGCTAGGTACGAGTCATCATTTTAGACGCTGTGATTGGTTGATCCTAAACGCTAGAGAAAACATATTATTGATGATAATGAGCAAAATAAGCACCCTAAAATGGTCAAACTCAATCATGGAATCTTATCTTAGGAAGACTGTGTTATTGTAAATAATAGTCAGAAAAGGTAGAAAGTCAGATATATCAATGTCAAATTAATACTGTGAAAAGTAAGATAGACTTTTACACCACATCATTAGAGCTTGCTCAGCACCAATTTATCACACATATTTAACACACGTATATAACATGAGCACATATATATAAATATGTATACATATATATTACACACACATTTATACATATTACTCTCTATATAATATACATGATAAAGAAAATTATTATTCTATAAATCTTATTATAAATCTTATATGGATAAATGATAATGATAACGTTAGGATGAGTAAAGGCTGTGATACTGAAAGACATATACGGAATTAAGGAAACAATATTAATATAAACATATTATACACTGTACAAATCAAGTGCATGTTATTGTAAATGTCACTGTTGCATAACTGTAAATATACCACGGAATAAACTAAGCTGAAGCAACCACATCGTTTAAGTTAATTTAGAATGATAGCGGGTGGGAGTTTAAAAGTTTTAACTTCTTCACACACCTTTTTGAGCTGTTTTACTTTCATGTTTAAAACCAGGTTTAGAACAATTCTGTTTAGCTGTGCATACAACTGAGGGATTTTATATCTTAATCTTTATCTTTAATGTACTGTGATTATTTATGATTTTAATGCTATTTTGACTTGTCCAGCACTTTGAGTTGCCTTGTGTATGAATTGTGCTATACATAAACTTGCCTTGCCTTGAGCTGGATAGTTGTTAATAAAACAAAACTGTATATTTGTACTTTTTCTATTCTGTTGTTGTTGTTTTTTTTGTTGTCCTTTTTTCTTGTTTGCCATGGCTCGAACTAAAGTATTAATTCATTCATACTGAATGTGTGAAAATGTAGACCCACTTGCACAGTATTAACACAATAATAGTTATATTTAAAAGAAAAAATGGAGAAGGAGGCACTCTGAAAACTGTGTTCTTTTTAATGACTGACGCGTTTCGACCAGAGTCTTCGTCAGGGCAGTGATAGTTATATTTAATTGGTTTTATTAATTACCATGCTGGTCATTTTTTCTCTTTCAACTTTTACCATTTCTACCTACTTTTGTGTAACAGGAGTAAAATGGGTCAGTTGTGATTGCTGACCAGCCAATAAGAAGCTGGTCAATGTCAATGTCAACTTTATTTATATAGCTGTCATGGTGTGGACTTTTTGGATTATTTTAACCTGGTTTTATTTACTTTATTTGTTCTCTTGTATTTTGAGTTTTCCTGATTCCTGTGTGTCCTGTTGATTGTTAGCCCCGCCCTAATGTGATTCACCTGTGTCTCCTGTGTGCATATATACCCTCCCAGAGGAACAGGTACTTCAAAAAGAGATCTCAATAATCACTCATTCCTTTCTCCTAGACCAAATTGAGCATTGTTTAAGTCCAATCTGAGCAGACGGATTATTGCTCCCGTTTCTCAATTTAGTCTCCTGAGCAAAAGACTGTACCAAAGCTCAGATTAGACTCTGGTTGAGATTTAAAAGAGATCTCATTTTGTCCTTGTAGAAATCTCAAATTGCCTCCACGTTAAATGTCTTCTAGTTGTCTCAATCATTGACACAAGAGAGATTTCACATTAAACTTAAAGTAATCTCATTTTAAGTATGTCTATTTTTTTTTTCCCCTCATGTGCTAGAAGTTCAATATTTAGAAAAAGTACAGATTCATGAACACATGTAAAAGTAGATTAAAACTGTACATAAGTAAAAGTACCAATTTTTAATAGTACTTGATAAGTAAAAAGTAGTATCTCGCACATTAACTAAACCCAACCAGGACTAAAGCTGGATTTACCCAGGACTAAATCATGTCCTAGTTTATCACCACTAAACTAGAACAGCTGGCCTAAATCCATGTTTAGGACTGAATCAGGACAAAAACTGGACTAAGAAAGTACACACAGGCTTTTAAATGTAAAAGTATTAGTTGTAATATGTCCAATAAAAGTACTTATTAACTTGTATTTTCCACCAACAGGTCTTAAATGTCATACAGGAAGAATAAAGACACTTGTGTTGCTATCGTTTATTTGGCTGCTTTTAAAGACCATGTTCGAGTTTGTTAGGGAAATGTGCAGCAAACACGATACCTGGCATCGACGACAAATCAAAGAACATTAACTTTCCCAGAATATGTTCAAGAGCAACAATTTTTCTTTTTACAGGCCCCTCTGACAAACTAACAACATGAAAACATGTTCCACCAGTAAGGGAATCTTTTAAAAGAGTCCTCCCTGTAACTGAAAATTCATTTACAAGTGCAAGATACATTTCATTTCCACAGTTACCGTTTCTTTTAAATGAAAAAAATACATCGACTTGTCCATATTTGTGCCCCATACCGTCTTGAAATAGCACAGTGTTATTGTTTCTTCGTTTAGCTTTGCGATACCGTTTTGAAGCGTAAACAGTATTTCCGATTTGAGCTCTGTTAAAAGCCTTCACAATATTGTTATCCAGTCTTTGACCAATGAACTGTTCCAGAATACTCATATCGTCAGTATCAAGACATAGATTAAATGATGCCCCAATCAATACAACACAATGTAGATCATTTCTTTGAATACTGTCACCGCTCATTTTGACCAAGAAATCAGTAGCTACTATATATAGCTTACTACTTTGTGTAATACAAGGAAGACACTGTATTATTTTAACAGCAGTCACCATTTGAAGAGGTATATTCTGAGTTCCATGTACAAGGCGAAGCAAGTGACCGTTTTTGTCCTCAAAGTGAAAGCAAGAGTGTGTCCACAAAGGACCAAGATTTCTCACGCTGTCAGCTAAATGAACAAGCATGTGCATATTGGCTGTCATATAACGCTCTCCATAAAGGCTACTCATCTGACTACAAAAATTCAACAGAAGCTTTTCAGCGTGATCTATTTGGGCAGGCATTACTGACTCCATTAGAAGAATGAATACTGCCTCACTAAGCAGTAAAAAATGGTGGTAGTACAAATCATCAAGAAGACCCCAAAACACAACAGGCCCAAAAAACAACAGTATGGACCGATACTCTGATGCTTTGAAAAACATTCTATGAGAAGACACACATCGTGGAAATCTAATGGAAAATGGTGGCTGGATTTCTCTTAGTCTTTTGTCCACTTCTTCAATTGATTTGACCATACTAAATGCAGATCAAGAATACTCTGTAGAAAACCACAGGCACATCAGCAACCGCATCACTCCTAACAGTACACAATGCATGTAATCTATGCCAGTACTCCGGACTAAATCATAACTTTTCAGTCTGCTGAGATAGTAGGGCCTTTCACTCCCTGTACAATGCTATCAGAGTCACAAGCCCTCCGGGCTTCATCGATGAAGTCTCCATGGGTACGTGCTGGACCTTTTGGGTCTACAGTCTGGAATGGAAATGCATGAACGTGTCCTCTTTCTCCTGTTTTCACAGTTTGTCCTGGCTGTTCACATTTTAAACATCCAAATTTACCATTGTATTGAACAGTGTTGAGAACTAATGCTTTTGCTGGAAGATCGCATGTTCCAGCGATAGTGAACACTTTGCATGTAAACGGTGCTGAGGCCCCTGCAAATGTGACGGTAACACCTTCTTCTTCCATTTTGTTCAGTGTCTCAATCAATGGTTTAAGAAAGGTCAACATAGATGGTTTTGAATCCCCAAACCAAAGACCAGCAAATATCATGTTTTCACGTTTTGTGCGTTGAACAAAGCTCAACTCATTTATAATACAATAAAAAGGCCACACTGAAAACTTGTAAGACTTAAAAATAGGTACTCCATCTGTGTTCCAAGTCAATGAAATATTTTTGGGGTTGTTGAGGGGACCGTTGCCTTGTAGTAATGTTTTATAGACGTCTCCATCATACATTTCTTCAACACTGTTATTGGCCCTTTTTTGTCTCTTGAATCTAAACAGTAGTTGCTCCTCAAATCCTTGTTTAGCAAACATGGATTTCAATTGTGCTTCAATTGATACTTCAATGAAATAAGAAGAAGAACCTTCCACCAATAAATCAGCAGCACATGATTTGCATTTTTCCTCTGTGCCTTCAACTGATAAGAAGCACCCACTGCAATATTTGTGCAAATGTACAGTTGTAGCAGATGACTGATGAAAGAATTGTTTGAATTTTTGTAAACTATGAAGACATTCGGTCTGGATCTCAGATGGACAATGCAAACTAATCAGAGTAATTAAGTCATTAAGTGCTTTACCTGTTAGTTTGTGTCTTTTTGCAAAGGTCATAATAAGAATCAGGCTTTCTGCTACAGAAAGGGGTGCATTAGCGTAAAGAGGCCCGTCTTTCGAATCTGTGCCAGTGTTAAAATCCACATTCTCATCGGCACTCTCCTCATTGCATGTATTGAAATTCTCATCCAAAAGTTCATCATAGTCCGAGAGGTGATCTGGTGTGTCAATTAGATGAGATGCTGAGTCCGTCTCATCAGTCTCCGTAGTCATTGCAGTCGCAACAGTCACAGCAGCATTATCTGACGATGAAGGGAGCACAGGTGTTGGGGGACAAGGAGCCAACTCAAAAACTGGGTCCTCTTCATTGGCATAAGGTCCATGATTTGCTGATTCTATAAAACAAAAATAATAGACATGAAAAAAACCAAAAAAACAATGGTCCATTATTGATTCACTCCAATGACTGCTCTGACAGGCAACGTTTATTTACCCCACAAAAACTAAATAAAAGGCCTGTTCTCCAGCTGGACAGTCCAGACAAAAACCTAGATGAACACTAATTTGTGCTCCAACTTCAGTAACATTATAAGAGTCTTACTTTAAAATGAGAAACTTATCATGTGCAAGTCTACAAGTGACTTAAAAAACATTTCCTGTGACTTATCTTAAAACAAATATTGGCACTGTACATTTATTTAGTTTGTTGTGGTTTTTTCCGTTACCTTTTGTAAATAAGATTGCGTCACTACTAAAACAAAAAGATGGCTCTCAGTACTGCAGTACAATTCTGCACATCTTTACTTCAGTAAAATCCTATTCAAATGACTGTTATGCTTACTTGAATAAACATTTTCACTAGTCTCTCCAACTCTGTCACAAACGCAACCACACAATATATATATATATTTTTTTTATAACGAAGGAACACACACCTGGGATGTCCTGGGACTGATGGCAGCGCTGTAAAGAAAAAAAGAAAAAAAAGAATAAAAGCCCCATCACAAAGACATATATTAAGGTTAATTTCCCTCAGTCTTATGATGCTTTCATGTGGTATCGTAGTTATCGAAAATACCACTTGTCGAGAAGAAAAACTGAACATGAACACCTCCTCATGTCCTATTATACACTGGAGAACTGGGTATTTATTTTGACGCCCCAGTTTATGAGCGGAGATAACCTTTTTATTTATTTATTATGCCCTATGCGTGAAAGCCTGCACAATTTATTAAGACAATGCAATTAAAAAACTTTTCTATTTTTACGTAGCGTCATGTAAAGACATGTATTTTGCAGTTTGTAGACCATTCTCTAATCTGAATTTTCTTTTAGTTATCTTAGTTGAAGTTAGCTATACCAATTGAGAACCACTGCCATAATGTAGTTTTTACTTTGTATTATTTATTTGATTCAAACAATGCAATTACATTGATCTAAACAAAATTTACCTTTCTCCTGTATCTTTTAAGTGCTTCGTCCTTCTTTCTCCTCCAGCGTGGATCAGGCTTGGGTGGCATTTTCAAGCGCAAGTGTAAACTCTAATGGAAAAAAAAGACAAAATAAAGTCTGTTATGAAACTGAATAATGCATGTCTTACTGAAAGATCAATACATGGTTATGTTATTTATACTGCGTTCCATAATGTCCCACTTTGGAATAGTCTTCCCTACCCCCGAGTTGGTGAAAACAAAATAGCTGCGTCCTGAGTTAGCATAAAAAAATAATATCCAACAAAATGTTTACATTTCTCGTGTTTCTAATAATTGTGTTGTCCTCTACTGTCTGTCTGCTGTCCACAAGTATTTTCAATGCAGAAGTTGGGCCTCTGTTGTTAAAAGTGGCCGTTTCTGCGTAATGCTAATAGCGCTAATGCTAGCTAGCAGGCAAATGCTCACATACAGCAGCCTTCGCTCTCATTTATTTGCAACATTATTTATTAAACCATAAATCTAACCACGCTTTTCGGATTAGTAAAATAACTTAATGAGGGACATATGCTTTCTGGTATTTACCAGATTGTAGCTTAACATTATTTATATGCGTCACTGTGTCATCAAATCTGACTTGATGAACAGCTCAAGTCGGAAAAAAAATAGTTCCCAGTTCTGACCTCCGATAACAAATGGAACGCTACGGTCATATATAATGATAATTAAAATTCATACACTCACCAAATTACAGTAACTTGCCAAAATCCGACCAGACAGCCTGTGGTAGCGTGGAGTGGAGTTGAGTTGATGTTGTTTTTTTCTTTTTTGAGCGGAGTGGAGAAGTGAACAAGAAGCAACGTCATTACTTACGTAGCTGTCTGTTTCAGATTCTGAAATATGATTGGTTGTTTTTAAAGCGGGAGCGCAATAATCAAGGTTGCTATCAGACCTGTCATTGGCTAAGAGAATTTTCTGCTTCAAATGATTGTGATGTCTCACCAACGTAACGTACATCAGATGGGAATGGCGGCGGACCCGAGCAAGCAGCAGAAAACGGCAAGAAAACAGCAGCAGAAAACAGCAGCAGTACTCCGAATGAAAAGCAGATCTCAAAGACGGTAGGCGCTACTTTGTTAGTACGTGGTATGAGTTAAGTTGCTCTAATTTTAATTCTTCTGTAAACCAGGTTCGTACGACTACAAGGAAAACGTTAGCACGCTAGTGCTAGCTAACCCAAACCACGGTTAACCAGCCGTGGTTAGAGTTAAAAAAAAAATGTCAGTGGGGAAAACTATATGTCGTGTACATATGAAGCCCATGTTATTGAAGAAATAAGAATCATTCTTAAATTACTATTAATTTGCAGTGCAGAGGTGGTACAACCTTACATTTGCTCAAGTACAGTTACTTACTTTTTGAAGAAATTTTTTGTAAATTGTAGAGCAGTTTTAACAGTTACTTTGTAATTTTACTCAGAGAAGTATTTGTTTACTTTCACTGTCATTTATGATAAAATCTTAGTAAATCTTTAAGTGACTAAGCTGCATTTTCACATAAATTGTTTTTTATATGCAGTTTTCTTCTAAACCTTTTTTTATTTTGTTTTACAATGTTTAATGTTCACATGTTTGTCACAACTCACAAATCGCATGTTTTACTTTTTACTCACAGTACTAAAGTAACATTGTCCCGATGTAATGTACTGTACACATGTAAAAGAAATGCATATGCATATTAATTTAATTCTAATTAAAAATCAATTTTCCCAAACTAGAAGACATAAAAAACAATTGGCTTGATGGACAAGAACCTTAATTTGTCAAGACCTCGAGCGCCATGTAAATTTTTGTATTATTAAAAACGATTGACGCTTGACTGGTTGGTCTTAAGCATTACGGGTGTGCAATAATCACACTGCTGTGGCTTTAGTTCTTAAAACCTATAATTTGTAATTTTAAAATTAATACTAAAAAAACATTTCTTAATTTCAGTATGGAGAGCAGAGAGATAAAGGAGCTGCCCAAAAGGCATCGCCTTCCGCCAAAAAAAGCCAGCTGCTACCAGGCCTTTCTTGAGTCGCCAAAAGGTGTAGGGGTGGCAGGTATAAAAAATGTCACTTTTTTTTTTAAGATCCTAGAAATTCTGATTTTATATCTATGTAGAAATGTTGAATCAGTGCTATATTTGAACACCTTATTATGGGGATTAGCCTTTTTCAGCTGTTTTTGTTTCCATTTTTAGGTTCGTTTGTCTTTGTGTCCTTCGAAGATGGATACACCGGAAAGATGTTCAACATCTGTGATGTTTTAAGGAAGGATGAGAAACCTGTTCAGGATTTTCACGACTTGAGCCCTGGAGAGGAAATTCTGGCTCGCTGGTCTGACCACAAATTTTATAATGCAACTGTCGAGTACATTGGAACGAACACAAAAAAAGATGCTAAGAAAACTGTCTCAAAGAAAAAAGACGCCGTGGCTTCGCAACATCACAATTTTTATAATTCTTCCCCATCTCACCCGACTAAGCAACAGCCTGCTTCAACCCCCCAGCCAGCACAGCAACCATCTCAGCAGCACCAGGTAGCCTCAGCCCTTCAGCCTGTACAGCAACCATCTCAGCAGCACCAGGTAGCCTCAGCCCTTCAGCCTGTACAGCAACCATCTCAGCAGCACCAGGTAGCCTCAGCCCTTCAGCCTGTACAGCAACCATCTCAGCAGCACCAGGTAGCCTCAGCCCTTCAGCCTGTACAGCAACCATCTCAGCAGCACCAGGTAGCCTCAGCCCTTCAGCCTGTACAGCAACCATCTCAGCAGCACCAGGTAGCCTCAGCCCTACAGCATGCTCCTCCCAACCAGCATCTTCAGCAACAATCTCGACACCAGTCTCATCCATACCAGCTTCTCCAATCCTCTCCACAACAGTCTCCACATCCGCGTCACCTTCTTTACCACCAGCCTCTTCAATCTATTGAGGTCCAGCCACCACCTCTCTACGGGCCATCATATTCCAAATCCCTAACCAGCTATTATCAGCTCACACCTAGTACATCACAGCAGGTGTACGCTCAGGTTCACCACAGTACTATTGTTAGCCAGGGGACTCCTGAAAAACATGATGTCTTCCAGTCAGCAATTGAAACCCCTCCTCGTTCTGTCCGAAGCAGTTTCATGAACATGTTAAACACCCCTCCTGGCAGTAGCAGAGCAGAGCACAGTGGCGCCATCTCAGACACAAGTACTGCTGACACAATAATACTTGAGCGTAGTCCAATAGAACAGTATGGTGAGCCATGTGGGACCCCACAGTCTAGCGAAGAAGGTTTTCAACCTTGTGAGAATTGTGCAGCAGAGTTTGCGAGGCTGAAAGAAAACAATAAGAGGCTGGAGGTGCTGAACACTATAGGTAAGTCCACTTACGTTTTTCATTATTTATGATATTATTTCAGGCTTCAGCTCTCAAGCAGGTCTTACCAAGGGCTAAACAAGGTTTAAACCAGATCAAAACCTGGACTAAACCAGATCTGTCCTGGTTTAATCCTTGTTTTGACCTGGTTTACTCATCAGGTCTAAATCAAGTCTTACTCTGGTTTAGACTAGGTTTAATCCTGCTTTGGACTTGGTTCAGACCTGGTTAGACCAGGCTCTTCAACCAGATAGAAACCAGAGTTGATTTCTATTTTATATGCTCCAGATTCTGCAGATCTGGAGAAAATCAGGGAGCTTCTGGGCAAAATTGAAGAACTGGTACCAAGCACCAAGGAGGGACACCAAGGTCGTCAAAGGGACAAGAAAGAACTGTACCCAGGAAGCGGCCTGTACATCTCTGCAACTCGTCTTGCTGCAATTAAAGTGGAAGCCAAGAAAGACTGCCTCCGCCTGTTCCACCTTCTGTTTGATGAAGTGTTCTCACCAGAGGAGTGCAGGAATTGTGTAGCATTCGGCAAACATGGAAAAATTCCCGATGGCAAGACGCTGCTGAATAAGCGTAAAGTAGACGCAGTATTGAGTAAGTGTTTAATTTTTACAAAATGATTGTCTTATAAATATCTTGACCATTTTTCTGTCTCTGTCTACAGCTTACATCATGCACTGCTGCACCTTGGCAGGATGGATTCCGGTGGATATGTCAAAAGTGAAAAAAGCACTCATCAATAAATGCCGTGCAAGAGCAGCCCGACGTCTTGTGAGTTAAGGCTGGGCGATATGACTGTGAAAAACGAATTGCGAACTGTGACGATCTGTTTGTTGGTAAGATCATCGTTCATCATGCAGTAGATTCTTGTTCTTTGCACAATGTTCAGGAGATGTGTACAGTTAATGGACATAATGAAAAATAATACTGGAGTTTTGTGTTATTTGAAAGATTTTTTCATTTTTTTTATCCCTTTGCAAACATATACAATGCTGTGGACTATTTGCAGTCATCAGTGACTCCATATTCAATTTGGATTTTCTATGTTTTTACAATAACATTGTTTGAAATAGGTACATAGGAAATGGACATGAAGAATAATCCAAAAGTAGCATTTTTGTGAGTGTGTCATAATGGTGACAATTGTTGCTGTTCTAGAAATTTAAAAAAGGAACAGGTCAGTTTTTCCATACTGAGTTGTTCTTACTTTATCGTAGACGAGTGGATTCATACCCATCTGTTCTTTTTTGCGTGCGCTCAGTCATGCAAAAAGACCAAAGAAGTTATTAGCATTTAGCCTCTCCTAGCATACTCCTATGGTAGCAAACAGGGTTGAAGTTACAAGGGACCAAGCTCTTTCACATTTTACCTATTTACAGTTACATGAGTAGTTACACGATCCAGCTTTATCAGCAACTGATAAAATATGGTTGGATCGTGGAAACAAAATTAGACGTGTAGATATTCAAAGCGGATAAAAAGGGGTACTATATTGTGAGGCGTCCGTGCAGAGAATTCTTTAGAAGTGAAGATATTACTGCGCGAAAGTCGACGTGTTCCTAAGGTGGTGTCGTGCCTAACAATATAGTTCCCCTTTTTATCCGCTTAGAAAATTGGCATTTTTAATGTTGTGTAACTAGACTTGGATAGTGTAACTGCTCGCGTAACTGTATTTAAATAGGGAAAACGTGGAAGAGCTTGGTCGCTTATAACTTGGGTCCATAGGAATGTGCTGGGAGAGGCTACATGCTAACAACATCTTTGGTCATTTTGCATGACTGAACACAGGCACAAAGACCAGACAGGTACGCATCAACTTGTCTAAGCTCAGGTAAGAACATGTCTCATTGTGAACTATTCCTTTTTAAGTTTTAGCTGCTTCCCTTAGCTAATAGACTCTAAGTGCTCATAAAACGTGGTTAAAATCACAATCTATCAAAATTGTACCTAGTTTTTCCTGGTTTGACAGATTTTATGCTTTATTATTATTTTACTTCCTTAGACAGTCACAGGAGGTGACAGACATAGAGAGAAACATATTATGTTGCCGTGCCAACCATCTACCAATGGGATTTAAGTGAGTCAGGATCACAGAAATAAAAATATAATTCCAAAGATATTATACATCAAACTAAGTAAACACAAAGGGTTAAAACTGATAAAATATGGTTGGCATGGCTACATGAATGTTTCATCTTTATGTGTGCCTGTCTAAGGAAGTAAAGTAATAATAAAGCATAACTGTCAAACCAGTCTGTTCAATCAAGAAGTTAAATAATTAACATCACCAAAATTGTTTAACCAATTTTCAGCAAAATCCTTTATCAATGTTTTAATTTTCTGTGAACATTGTTTATCATTGGCACTTTAAAGGTTCAGTTTTTTTCAATGCAGATAAATAAAGGTGTCCAGAATCAAGTGTGTAGTTTTATTCATGCAAATACGTATGCATATGGAGAGGTTAGTCAGTAACTGTGATGAAACCAGGGTTTGACCAGACTTTTTAGGAGGCCGGACATAGTACGATGCGTTGACCAATAGCCAACAGGCGCTAGGGCCTAATGTAATTCAGGATGTGTCAGATGGCTAGCAACATTATGGCAAAACGCTGCTTGAGATGTTTTAATATATGTATTTATCTGTGCAATACCATAATTCACTAAATTTATTCTGTGCTGGTATTATTATAATATTTTATTTTGTCAAGTTGAGCTTTGGACATTGTTTAATCATATTATTTGTATTTATAATGTACTTTCGGTTTGTTTTAGCCTAATTTAGAGATTTACTTTAATTTAGTTTTGACTGCCTGATGTTTCTCCATAGCAGTTTAAGTGATTTTTGTCTCCATGGTAGGTGTCATTGAGGCATAACACAGATTCTCCAATGTGTCTCAAGTAGGTCTCACTTTTTGGTCTCATCTGTTGCTCCTAAATGCATTTGAGGAGAAACAAAATAAGCCATAGAAACAGTTTCTCTCTCATGTCTCAGTTATTTCTCAATTATGTCTCAAACTCTGATCTCATCTGTTGCTCCTAAAATGCTTTAGGAGCAACAGATGAGAATCACATTTTTGTCTCCAGAAGCTTAAGAATAGACATGTATGAGAAGTAACATTTTCCTCTGGGAATAAACAGCATATCTTTTAACTGTTTTGACGACTGTATTTAAGAGCCAAAAAAGCATGCTTCTGCGCGTCATATTCGTCATCAATGTGGAATAATAATGCATCGGTGTTATATAGCGCTTTTCTGGACACTCAAAGACGCTTTACATGTCATTATTCATTCTCTCCATACACGGTGGTGATAAAATACTACTGTAGCCACAGCTACCCTGGGGCACACTGACAGAAGCGAGGCAACCAGTATGCGCCATCGGCCCCTCCGACCACCAACCATTCACACACACCAGACTCATTCTAGGCAATGGGGGTGAAGTGTCTTGCCTAAGGACACAACGGCAGTTTGGCACTTTACAGCCGCAGCCGCCCCACTGTGGCTGGTGTTCCCAGAGGTTAAGTGTCTTGCCAAGGACACAACGACAGCAGACAGTGGGACTCGATGGTGAAGTTCGGGCTTGAACCCACGACCCACTGGCTCAAAGGCCCAGACAGGCGGAAACACGCGAGACACGCGGATCATAGACACTTGGACAGAACCAGAGACACACGAAGCATAGACACTCGAGTCGGACAGGTCCATTTGTTTTATTTGTGTTTAAAGTTACCTAAGTTTCTCCTTGCATTAAAAATGCTTGGTGGTTGTGGATATTTAGACTGCGTGATTTGATAGAATAATACTGGCAATGTCTAATACATATCTAATTTTCAGTAAATTATAAAGAGAAAGAAAAAGAAGAGGAGGTCAAAATTCAATCCATTGAATATTGAAAGAATCAATACATTCTTGATTTTCGACTAATTCATGAGTGTTGTGTGTTTAATTGGTGCCAAAGTAACATCTTTTTAATCTTCTACAACATAGTGACTAAAACAAGTGTGCCATAACAGAGTAATTCAAAATTTACATGTTTATATGACTGTGATGATTATGTTTGGAATGTCGATCTTTAAACCTGTTTTTCTCAGAATTCTGTTTCATAAAACCATGTAAATACGCTGACTTCAGATTATGAGAACTTTTGTTACAGACATGCTATGGAGAAAAGGAAAACAGATTTGAAAAGATATTGAAAGCAGGCTTTAACACTAGCACTCGCATGGAGGTGTCATTTGGCACTTATACCTATCATCCCCTCCACGGTGCCAAATGACCCCAAGGATTTTAGCTAACAAACGAAATCACCTGTGAACGGCCAACTTTGTTATGTAAATAGGCCGTTATCACAGGCTGAGCTTCACTTTGCCATCTTAGGGGGAGGGGGAGGATCTGAATAGTTACAGTTTTTCTCCAGTGGCTTTAGTGCATTTCTCACATCACATAACATTATCATGAGCTTCAGTCAGAATGAAACATACTGTTTTATAACATTATCATGAGCTTCAGTCAGAATGAAACATACTGTTTTATAACATTATCATGTGCTTCAGTCAGAATGAAACATACTGTTTTATAACATTATCATGTGCTTCAGTCAGAATGAAACATACTGTTTCAGTCAGAATGAAACATACTGTTTTATAACATTATCATGTGAAACATACTGTTTTATATTTTATAGTAAAATTTGCTTCAGTCAGAATGAAACATACTGTTTTATAACATAATCGTGTGCTTCAGTCAGAGTGAAACATACTGTTTTATAACATTATCATGTGCTTCAGTCAGAATGAAACATACTGTTTTATAACATTATCATGTGCTTCAGTCAGAATGACACATACTGTTTTTATAACATTATCATGTGCTTCAGTCAGAATGAAACATACTGTTTTATAACATTATCATGTGCTTCAGTCAGAATGAAACATACTGTTTTATAACATTATCATGTGCTTCAGTCAGAATGACACATACTGTTTTATAACATTATCATGTGCTTCAGTCAGAATGAAACATACTGTTTTATAACATTATCATGTGCTTCAGTCAGAATGAAACATACTGTTTTATAACATTATCATGTGCTTCAGTCAGAATGAAACATACTGTTTTATAACATTATCATGTGCTTCAGTCAGAATGAAACATACTGTTTTATAACATTATCATGAGCTTCAGTCAGAATGAAACATACGGTTTTATAACATTATCATGTGCTTCTGTCAGAATGAAACATACTGTTTTATAACATTATCATGTGCTTCTGTCAGAATGAAACATACTGTTTTATAACATTATCATGTGCTTCTGTCAGAATGAAACATACTGTTTTATAACATTATCATGAGCTTCAGTCAGAATGAAACATACTGTTTTTATAACATTATCATGAGCTTCAGTCAGAATGAAACATACTGTTTTATAACATTATCATGTGCTTCAGTCAGAATGAAACATACTGTTTTATAACATTATCATGTGCTTCAGTCAGAATGACACATACTGTTTTATAACATTATCATGTGCTTCAGTCAGAATGAAACATACTGTTTTATAACATTATCATGTGCTTCAGTCAGAATGAAACATACTGTTTTATAACATTATCATGTGCTTCAGTCCAGAATGACACATACTGTTTTATAACATTATCATGTGGCTTCAGTCAGAATGAAACATACTGTTTTATAACATTATCATGTGCTTCAGTCAGAATGAAACATACTGTTTTATAACATTATCATGTGCTTCAGTCAGAATGACACATACTGTTTTTAACATTATCATGTGCTTCAGTCAGAATGAAACATACTGTTTTATAACATTCTATCATGTGCTTCAGTCAGAATGAAACATACTGTTTTATAACATTATCATGTGCTTCAGTCAGAATGAAACATACTGTTTTATAACATTATCATGTGCTTCAGTCAGAATGAAACATACTGTTTTATAACATTATCATGTGCTTCAGTCAGAATGACACATACTGTTTTATAACATTATCATGTGCTTCAGTCAGAATGAAACATACTGTTTTATAACATTATCATGTGCTTCAGTCAGAATGAAACATACTGTTTTATAACATTATCATGTGCTTCAGTCAGAATGACACATACTGTTTTATAACATTATCATGTGCTTCAGTCAGAATGAAACATACTGTTTTTGAGAACATTATCATGTGTCTTCATCAGAATGAAACATACTGTTTTATAACATTATCATTTGCTTCAGTCAGAATGAAACATACTGTCAAGCTAATTCCATACATTCCTCTATCTTTTTATATCCTGAAAAATCCCTTCTAAATTTGAACAATTATTCTTAGGTGAATTACAGCTTTCACTCATGAAGGAGGGTGTGTTATATTGTTTACATTTATCAGAGTTCTACCATAACGCTTTTTTTGTATGTTTGTTCTATATAAAGAGACATAAGTGACTGTATTATTGCATATCAGGTACATATGTGAAATACACACCACTTTACTTTGCCATCTTAGGGAGAGTCAACACACAGGTTTTTTTTGGGTAGTGAGATTTATTGATTTTAAATGCTACAAAAAAATGTTATTACAAAATATATTACAGTATATACAGTTAATTCTCAGGGTTCACAGTCTGGAAGTCACTCATTCGCAGCCCTTCCTCCCCCAGACGAATAAACAAAGCCCACCCTAGCCCCCTGTTGTTTCGGTCATCACCTCATTTGACATGCAAATGTTAGCAACCCAAGTAGCGGGTTAGCTCCTCTTCTCTAAACTAGCCCCAAATTTGGCTGGGCGTTCTAGTGTTAAGATGTGCGAGGCGAGCCTGGCCTGACTGCACTCTCCTCCTCCTAAAAAAAGATTAGAACGCAACATTTAGTTAATAATCTGTGTATAAAAAAAAAAATATTGAAATTATGACTTTAAACAAAAAGTAGTCTTCTGTTCTCTAGATGTTACCACCCGCATCCTCCACACACCTGAAGAAGAGACATAGTCTGGGATCGCGTCTTTCCAAATTCAGACAGAAGACATGTTTTATTGTCGATGGTAAGACAGCACGAACAACAGATACAACAGAATGCAGGTGTATTATACAGAGCGGAGGCATGGAGACCTCCATCAGCAGCTTCCACGGTGCCATGTAGCTTGGCCTTCAGATAGACAAAAACATGAGTGGAAAAGTACAGGCTTCTGCACATTGATAGAATGATGAGTTTAACTTTAACAAAAGTTGTTTAAAAGTGTTATGAAATCTCACATTCCCCCCTCTGGTCACACATTCACGTGTGACCATCAGGATCGATAAACAGCAATATAACATCATAACTCAATACTTAAAAACTCAAACTCGGTACTTCACTCGGTACTTCAAAAAACTCAGAAAACTCATAAAACAAAACATGTTCAGATCTTTCATAAAACTTGTCAACAATCTTCAGTAAAATACCAAACTTCATCAGTCGATGGTTCCAGATATTGCTTTGAAAACAGTCTCTCTCCCACTTCTCCGTGTTGATTTCTTCAGGCTGCATTTGTGTCGAGCCATGAATTCTTCTGTGACGTGTCTTTCAATCGCACGTTTCAGCTTTAGTGTCCAGATTCAGCAATTTAATTCAGTCCAAATTATGTCCAAATTCAGAAATCCAGATTGTTCCAAATGATGTCCAAATTTTGTAATCCAATTGTTCCAAATGATGTCCATGCAAAAGAGGACGCTGGTGTTGTCCATGTCTCAGCAGCTCACAGCAGGCCTGAGTGGAATCAGGGGCTGTGCAGATTGTCCATGGGCTGATCCAGATGCATTCTCTTGAGGTTTCTCAGTTTTGGCTTGAAAAAAAAAACACATTTTTGTGTAAAAAAAAAAGTCTTCTGTTCTCTAGATGTTACAGACAATGCCCGCATCCTCCACCACCTGAAGAAGATGACAAAGTCTGGGATCGCGTCTTTAATTCTGACAGAAGACATGTTTTATTGTCGATGGTAGAGACAGCACGAACAACAGATACAACAGAATGCAAGTGTATTATACAGAGCGGAGGCATGGAGACCTCCAATCAGCAGCTGCCACGGTGCCATGTAGCTTGGCCTTCAGATAGACAAAACAAGGGAAAAGTACAGGCCTCTGCACATTGATAGAATGATGAGTTTAACTTTAACAAAAGTTGCTTAAAAGTGTTATGAAATCTCACAATCATTATGGTAGAACTGTGACAAATGTAAACAATAAAAAAACACACCTTGTCGTGTTAGGAAAAATGTTCAGGATGTAAAAAGATAAAGTATTGTATGAAATCAGATTGACAGATTTTGGTTTTGAACGAGTTCAACAGTTTTGTATGTGATGACCAAAGCCATGAAATGAGCTTTAGTTTTACAGGGAGAAACTATTCAGTCGTGATAAGTTTTATTTTGACTAACAGGACAGAAGCAAATGACAATATTTATTTTTACCAACCGTAATCGACAGGGCCAAGCCAAAGTAGCCCTGTATATTCTCTGGGTCAGTCTTAGAAACATTAAGTTTTCCCTCTGGGTCACAGTGTGTGCGGCACGGTGGCTGAGTGGATAGCACTCTCGCTTCTTGACACGAAGGTCCTGGGTTCGAATCCCGGTCGGGACAGGGCTTTTCTGTGTGGAATTGGCATGTTCTCTGTAGCTGCGTTTCCATTGAATAATGCGCAAAAACTTTTTCGATACATTTCAAAATTCGAAAAACCTGTAATTCGCAAAAGCGGCCGTTTCCATTAAGACATATTCGAATAAGTATACACTATTTTCGCGCGTTTATTCACTAGTTTCTAGTACGTCAACATGGCAACAGAAGTAAACAACACTTTGATTTACGTGAGATATATTAATGTCTTGACTTCTGCTGCGGCTCTCATCCTCTCTGACCCCGGGAGAAACTGTGGCTGCTTTGACAGCTCGGCGAACGCGCGTGGTCATGTACCGAGCGCGGACCATAGACGCGCGCACAGAACCATAGACACGGGTCTTGCCTGTCTCCCCCGTCTCTCCCCCATGCCTCTCCCCCGTCTCTCCCCCGTCTCTCCCCCGTCTCTCCCCCGTCTCTCCCCCGTCTCTCTCCCCGTCTCTCCCCCGTCTCTCCCCCATGCCTCTCCCCCGTCTCTCCCCCGTCTCTTCCCCGTCTCTCCCCCGTCTCTCCCCCCATGCCTCTCCCCCGTCTCTCCCCCGTCTCTTCCCCGTCTCTCCTCCGTCTCTCCCCCATGCCTCTCCCACGTATCTCCCAAGTCTCCACACGAAGCGCAGCCAAAACTCACTGAATAAAGCTCAGCTCGGCTTCCTCCGCTATATCGAAATAAGTGTTTCCATTATATATTGTATATTTAACAATAAAATGTGACAATAAAAAGAAAAATGGCAGCTGCCTAATATTGATAATAACAATAGTAAATGGGTAGATACAATAAATAATTAAAAATAGTAAATTATAAAAATAAATACAAATAGAATGTGTCTAAAAACATAAATAGATGTACTAAAAAGCAATATCCATCCATCCATCCATTTTCTTCCCTTTAATCCATTTCTGGGTCAGGGGGGTGGCAATCAGAGCTGCCACCCAAGTCTCATAGCACCAGCCCCTCACTGACCCTCTGCAGGTGGTGAGTCCACAGGAGGACGGCTGCTCTCTGAGTGTGAGCATAGCCTTGATCTTTCAGTGGGAGCTTTTGGGCAAAGTGGGGTTAAGTGTCTTGCCCAAGGACACAACGACAGCAGTCATCAGTGGGAGTCGGTGGAGAAGGTGCAGAGGTGGGAAATGCTGGGAAAGAGCTACTGTCGCCCCTAAAAAGCAATAATAAATAATAAATACTAATCAAAAGCTACTCTACTCTTGTTATATTTATGTATTTATTATAAATGTTAGAGATGCCAGAGAAAAGGCGTCTGCTTTTTTTCTGAGTGGGAGGAGACACCAGCGGAGCTGTTTGAGTCAAATAACGTTCAGCGTTATATTACCAATAGTTTCTCTTTCCATAACGATATTCTCTCTTTTTGGAAAGATCACCAACGTGATGCAAAAGTTTACGTTATATGCAGTAGTTTTAATGTCTGCGGGTTATTCCAGAGACTGGCCTGCTACAAGGAGTTGCCCGTTTTAACCAGATTGTCGATGTGCGCGGGGCAGAAACTCGCCAATGTAACCCTGCTCACAGGTGCCACCTGGTGGTTGTTTTGGGCATTGCAACGTCACTGGGAGGGGGGAAAATAAAAGACGCGTGAATCACACGAGACTCACGTGTGAAAGGCGACAAAACGGAATGGGACCTACTGTATGCATATGGACAGGTTAGTCAGTAACTGTGGTAAAACCAGGGTTTGACCAGACTTTTTAGGAGGCCGGACATAATACGATGCGTTGACCAATAGCCAACAGGCGCTAGGGCCTAATGTAATTCAGGATGTGTCAGATGGCTAGCAACATTGTGGCAAAACGCTGCTTGAGATGTTTTAATATATGTATTTATCTGTGCAATACCATAATTCACTAAATTTATATGGTATTCTAAAATATTTCTGTGCTGGTATTATTATAATATTTTATTTTGTCAAGTTGAGCTTTGGACATCGTTTAATCATATTATTTGTATTTATAATGTACTTTCGGTTTGTTTTAGCCTAATTTAGAGATTTAGTTTTGACTGCCTGATGTTTCTCCATAGCAGTTTTAGACCCTGTCCACACGAAGTCAAGCTCAGGCCTAAACGCAAAAATACTTTATCAATCCAGTGTATCGTCCATACGAGGCCGGCGTTTTGGGGGGGTGTAAACGAACATTTTTGAAACTAGGTCCCAGAGTGGAAAGATTTCAAAACTCCGTATATGCCGCTCCGTGGTTACTGCCTCTCCGCAATGTATCTGAGACGCTTGCGTCATCGCCCCGCCTCTTGTTAAAGCACGCATGCGCCGCACTCAGAAAATAATGACAACAACAATGTAGCTTGTTGGTTTTGTAATCCAGTGTGACCCGAAGCAACAGTTCAACCTCATCGTCCTCCATACTAATGTAGTACCAGCTCGCCCACTCGCCATGTTGTCTGTTTACAAAATACCGCGCATGCCCACGGAAGTTTGGGCTTGATCCCGTCATTGCGTCACAGCGCCACCAACAGGTCTGGCATAGTTTCACAGCGTTTTCAGGCGTATTGACTACATTCATATGGACGCACACATTTACTGAGCTAACTCCGTGTTTACAGAAAAAGTTTCTGAAATTATAAGCGTTTTGTCTTCGTGTGGATATAGCCTAAGTCTGTTTTTTGTCTCCATGGTAGGTGTCATTGAGGCATAACACAGATTCTCCAATGTGTCTCAAGTAGGTCTCACTTTTTGGTCTCATCTGTTGCTCCTAAACGCATTTGAAGAGAAACAAAATAAGCCATAGAAACAGTTTCTCTCTCATGTCTCAGTTATGTCTCAAACTCTGATCTCATCTGTTGCTCCTAAAATGCTTTAGGAGCAACAGATGAGAATCACATTTTTGTCTCCAGAAGCTTAAGAATAGACATGTATGAGAAGTAAAATTTTCCTCTGGGCTGTGCTTTTCCCCACTTGTTGTCCGTCCATTGTCTCAACCAAGTTTGTCTTGTCTAGTTTTTCAGTTATGGATTTTTGTGCTTTTTGTCTCTCTGGATTTCGATTTTTATAAAATTACATTTTCAGTCCTGCATTTTGGGTTCCTTATTTCTTCAATTCTCACGTGACAATAGCACATTTACAACAACACCAGCTGCCCAAAGTGCTTCATAGGCACGAATGATAAAAATAATAAAACAGGATAAAATACATACTTATACATGTAAAAGTAAAGTGGTTGAAAAGTGTTAAAAGCCAAGGTGTAAAAATGTGTCTTTAAACTAGACTTGAAAACTTCCAAAGAAGGAGCTGCTCTAATGAACAGAGGTAGACTATTCCACAGTTTGGGGGCAGCAACAGAAATGGCTCGGTCTCCACGAGTTTTGAGACGAGACCGAGGCACGTTCAACAAAAGCTGGTTTTCAGACCTCACTGATCTGACAGGAGCAGACAGAGATAACAGCTCTGACAGATATACAGGGGCCAAACCATTCAAACACTTAAAAACAAGCATCAGAATCTTAAAATCAACCCTGAGAGTAACAGGGAGCCAGTAAAGTGAGGCCAGCACAGGGGTGATGTGCTCGCTCTCTTACGTGTCCCTGTGAGTAAACGAGCAGCAGCATTCTGCTGAAGGCGCTTTAATGAGCCGAGGTCCAGACCACAATACAACGAGTTGCAGTAATCTAACCTAGAAGAAAAAAAAAAGGTGGATAACTCGCTCAAAGTCAGAGGGTGGGATGTAATCTTTCACTTTGCTCAAGACCCGGAGCTGATAAAAACTAGCTTTGATTACTGAAGTGATTTGCTTGTCCATCCTGAAGGTGCTATCAATAATAACTCCTAGGTCACATGGTCACTCCATGGTCACATGATGTGTGAAAACCCATGTTTTGGGTCCCAATTTAAAATCAGAACAAAGCATCCCAGTTGAGAACCCCTGCTCCAGACCATGGCAAGAAACAGAAGAAATGATAGAAAAATGACCATAGGCTCAGTAGTTTTGTCTTAGAACACTGTTAAAAATGTCCTTTTTAAAGGGTAAACTTAAATGATTTATATAATGTAATCTGCAAGGTATTTTCTGCTGTACGTGAAGCGATTGGCATTCATAACAACATTTTGAACATATGCACAATATTGTCCAAATTTGAAAAACAAATTTAAGGAGATATACAGTACTGCATGTATCCATCCATCCATCTATTTTCTTCCCCTTAATCCATTTCTGGGTCGGGGGGGTGGCAGTCAGAGCTGCACCCAGTACACAGAGTACCAGCCTCTCACTGATCCTCCTGCAGGTGGTGAGTCCACAGGAGCTGAGATCTTTCAGTGGGAGCTTCAAGGACCCAAGGACACAACGACAGCAGTCATCAGTGGGAGTCGTGAAGTAGGTCTTACGGTGGGCTTGAACCCATGACCTTCAGGCTCAAAGGCCAATGCTCTACCAACTGAGCTATTGTCGTTTGTTTTGATTTTTAACGAACAATTTTTTTCTGTTTGGTTAAAGACTAATAAACACTCAACATAGGATTACGTAGTGGCTAATAATAAAACTTGTGAATGTATGCATTTGTTGTGCTAACAATCTCAAGTTTGCAAATAAGGGGTGAGCACTTGAGATTGTATGCAAATGCATGGGTTCACAAGTTTTATTATTAGCCACTACATAATCTTATGTTGAGTGTTTATTCGTTTTTAACCAAACAGAAAAATTGTTCGCTAAAAAGTAAAAAGTCAAAAGTTTTCCGACGGGGATTTGAACCTGCGTCGTTGGGACTGAAGTCTCATTACGCAACCGCTACACCACGGCCAGGCATTTATACAGACTACTGTGACAAAATAATACATAACACCCTAAACAACCGACGCACACTTATGCGCCGCGCGAGTATAACGGCTTTACAGCCTGAAGGGCTCGACACACGGGAGGCGACAAATGAGAGCGATCAGCGAAACTCAACGCTGTCGCCCTGCTTTATTTAGCTACTTGGAATCACCCTCTCTAGTAAGTACACAGTCTGCACAGTTTTTAGATATAGATGTATCATTTCCACATTGAAAAGAGTTGGAGACAGAAAATAAGTTGTTTTCTCACGTATACGTGGATTTTGTTAAGTATATTTTGTATATTATCTGTATTTTGAATTGCCAGTGCATGAATCTATTGAGAGTGAGGAGCTGACGTCATAGCACAGAGCCCCTCCCCGTCTCCGCCATGTTGGTAGGAACCCAGCGGCAAACACTTGTTGTTGTTAACTCGGTAGCAAAGGAGGTCGTCGCTATTTCTGTTTTACCATGCCTGGAGCTCATTGCTGTGTGAAAAACTGCTCCAGTACCTCACACAATAAGAAAGGAAAACGTAGGAACAACGGTTTACAATTTTTTAGGCCACCAAAATGGATACAACATCAGGGAGCGCAAGTGTCTGACCTGACGAAGAGACGCCGGATGGCTTGGTTGGCTGCAATAAGAAGAAAGGACCTTACTTTCGATCTCACCCCCAGTCGATGAGAGTGTGTTCTCTGCATTTTCACTCGGGTACGTCCTAAAATGTCTTTATGTTGTTTTTTTAAAGTTAAGAAGTGTAGGTTACCTAGCTGTTAATGTTGCAAACACTGAAGTGCATCTTAAGTTAGCTGCCTAGCTAACTATCTAACAAACTGTTGCCTCTATGAAAATGCTTAATGGCCAACCATTAATGTTAACTAAGAATATTTAAGTTTCTGCTCATTATCCTACCTTGTTGGTGGAATATGGGCACTCAAAGTGTGTTTGTCTCTGTCTCTTATGTTCTCTAAACCAGTGGTGCCCAAACTTTTTTTTTGTCTTGTGTTTCCACTACCCCCTGAGCCCTTTTATGAAACCATGAATAGCGTTACCTTCTTGTTTAATATTTCTTTAGATTCCAGATTGTTTAATAATTTTATTAATCTGATGTAAGTAAACCATTATATGAGATTGCTAAAAATAGTTGAGATTCTGTTCATGACATTATGCTACCTTGTTGCCAGTTTAAAGCATTGACTACATACATTATTCTGTTCTAGGTAAACCATCATATGAGATGTTGGAGAATCACCCTGACTGGACACCATCCTTGCGGTTAGGCCACAATAATGTTAAAGAAACAGATGGAGCGCGATATCAGCGGCAAGTAAAGCGCAGTACCCAGCATCTGGAGTAGAGCCCTGCACGGGCCTATTATCTGGGCCCGAGCCCGGCCCTGGCCCGAGGGGGTGGCGCCCCGGCCCGGCCCGATATGGTTTCTCAATTTTCAGGCCCGAAACCCGCATCAAGCCCGCCGTTTTTTTTTTTTTGTAACCTCCCATAACAATGTTTTATCGTAGTATATAGTGCCGCGCACTGATATGAACGCAGACTTAGCTAGAGGGCGGAGTTATACATGGTAGTGATGTGTTGCAATGAGTTCTGTGTGTGCGGAGGGGTGCGGAGTGAACGGCCGCATCTGTATGATGCCCAGATGCTGCAACACACCTGTAAGTAATGCTATGTGTCGTCAATGACAACACTACACAGAACAACAAACACTACAGCGTGATAGAACGCTATATTCAGTGGGTGCGTTCGTAAATCTATTCTGCCGCTCTGAAAATGAAGAGCCCGTGTCCGAGGTCATTATGCGGTCATCGGCCCGAAGCCCGGCCCTCGGGCTGTCGGGCCGTCGGGGCCCTCGGGCCAAGGGCTCAAGTGCAGGGCTCTAATCTGGAGCAGTCATCACTCCCAGCCCAAGCCCAGCAGCCTCCATCACCAGCCCAAGCCCAGCAGCCTCCATCGCCAGCCCAAGCCCAGCAGCCTCCATCACCAGCCCAAGCCCAGCAGCCTCCATCGCCAGCCCAAGCCCAGCAGCCTCCATCACCAGCCCAAGCCCAGCAGCCTCCATCACCAGCCCAAGCCCAGCAGCCTCCATCGCCAGCCCAAGCCCAGCAGCCTCCATCACCAGCCCAAGCCCAGCAGCCTCCATCGCCAGCCCAAGCCCAGCAGCCCCCATCGCCGGCCCAGCAGCTGCCTCAAGGAAGGATGAGGAAGCTCTCACCCTTCCAGCTTGTCCTATTGACTGTAATGCGCCTCAGATTAGACCTTCCATCTCAGAATTCACGTTGAGAGGGTGATTGGTGTTGTGCGCAACAAATTCAAATTCTTACACTCAACTGTACCTGTGCATATGCTTCTCAAATGTGAGGGTGAAAACCTAATGCCTTTAGATAAGATTGTCACTGTTTGCTGTGCCTTAACGAACATGTGCAAAAGTGTTGTTTGAGTGCCTTGTTCATAACTTATGAACCAACCAGAACCCCTCATGTCATCTGGATCCGAGTCCAGAGTCAGAACCAGACACGGAGAAGCTGCATTCAGCTTCTATGCTCCACATGTCTGGAACAAACTCCCAGAAAGCCTCAGATCAGCTGAAACACTCAGTTTGTTTACATCCAGGTTAAAGACCCACCTGTTCTCAGCTGCTTTTGAATATTTTTTATTCTAATGTACAAATCTGCACGGCTTCTTTTAAGCTGGAATTACTTATCTGTTATCTTTTTCCTATTATTTTTTGTTTTTAAGTTAAAGTTTAAAATATGATATTGTTTTTCATATTTCAAACTATTTTTAACACATTAGAATTCTTAGGTTAGACTGTCCAACAAACTATGTGTTAAAAAAGGTTAAGATTCTTGAGTTTTAAAATAATAATTCAATTCTAAAATGTAAAGTTACTGTATATTTCACAATGGTTTATAAACTGCAAAAAGACAACAGTACTTAGTAAACTAAGTTTAAAAACAGGGAGATCAGCTTTAATATTTGGGACACTCCCATCATTTAGACACCTGTGATGTCATCAGTTGGAGTTGAGTTCAGGTGTGGGACCATGTGGGACCATAGGGACCATAGGAGCACACAGATGTTACCTGCTGCAGAAAGAGAGTTTAATGTTCATGTATTGCTTTGTTTAATAAATGGATTTAATGTCTTCCCAGGTCTTCAATGTCAGAGACTTTCACTTCTTCTCACTGTGGCTGTTTAAATGAGCCACTACAGTCGTTATTTTTGTTATTGTTAGCTGCAAATATTAAACATCCATTCATCTGCTGGTAGCAAGCTAACTAGCGCTTGCAACTCTATTCAATTTCTTACTTTTTCTTATAAACATTAAAACCAGCCATATGATAATTAAAATACATTTACCTTTGCTAATGCAGTCAATTTTTTGTGAAATCCATAGAGTATAATTTCATGATTGTTGCAATAACTAATGTTCTATGTGTATTCCTAATGTGTCATGTGTGTTTGAGTCTTACAGGTGTCAGACTGTGTTGAAGGTGTTCAAAGGTAAGAATCACACTCTCACACATTGATTGTTGTTCTGTATTAATATGTTGTTTTTAGAATAAACCATTATTTGGTGTATTCTCTTTGAAAACATCTATCTTTTTCTCAGATTGTTCAGCAACTCACTCATGATGAGGGAAAAGAGCAACAAGGGGAAAATGCCCCCTCGGAAATGCGACATGTGTAGAGTAATACAGGGTAAGTAGCTTTCAGGGCTCATTTGTGTCCATGTGCAAAACAAATGCACATTTGCAATTGTTTTTTACATGGAATTACTCCAATGACCAAAGCCTTATCCCAAGTTTCTCAGACTGAGTGTCTTCCAGTGTCTCGAGCTAGTGCAGTGCCAAGGTTTGTATCACATGGTGACGGATCGAGTGGTTTGAGGCATTAATAGAAAGTTATGTGTTGTTATATCACTTTGCCACATTATGTTGAAACTAAACATGTTCCACATTTCCAGGTGCTGTGCTTGGACCTTGTGATGAGAGACTGAAGACCAAGAGAGGACACATGTTGGAACATCAACATTCAATAAATGCATTCTTCTGCCTTTCAGATTGTGTTTTTACATCTGAGGAACCTAGAGTGTAGCTTGTGCCTGTTTTAATACTGATCCAAACATAGGTGCTACAATCATGTTTTTTTACTTTGGCATGAACTGTTCAGTACAGTAGTGTTCATAACACTGTGCCCTGTGTGGTTTAACTTGTACTTTGATGTAGAGAAACATGATTTTTAATGCAGCTCCATTTGCAATAATGACTGATATCCTTCTACTACAGTTGTTCTAATGATTTTTGAATGCTGTGTTTATCGTTTATTGCCCAGAGTCAGAACTAAACATGATATAGCTGCATTTCAGATTCACAAGGCTAAAATCTGGAACGGTCTTCCTGGAAATGTGAGACAGGCTTCTTCTTTGACAATGTTAAACTCCAGGTTTAAAACACTTCTGTTTCTGCTTCAACTGAGAGATTTTTTGAGAGATTTTATTTGTATCTTTTTAATTTACTGTCAATATTTATAATTGTAATGCCTTGTTTGATTGTTTCTATCTTTTGTTCAGTGCTTTGAGTTTCCTTTTGTTTTGACTGTGCTATACAAATAAACTTGCCTTGCCTATTGCAAAAAGTATGTCTCGACTATTAAGTCATTCTACAGAGGTCAATAGGACTGTAAATGGACGTCATATAAACGTCAATATTTTGGTCATATAAGACGTCGAGAGGACGTCGGACCCGACTGGTTCTGTACCACATTACAACCTTGAATGAACGTCCAGATGACGTTGGAATTACGTTGTTTTGACATCTGCTTGCTTAGTGGGAACGACTGAAAACGAACGTCATATAAACGTCAATATTTTGGTCATATAAGACGTCGAGAGGACGTCGGACCCGACCGGTTCTGTACCACATTGCAACCTTGAATGAACGTCCAGATGACGTTGGAATTACGTTGTTTTGACATCTGCTTGCTTAGTGGGAACGACTGAAAACGAACGTCATATAAACGTCAATATTTTGGTCATATAAGACGTCGAGAGGACGTCAGACCCGACCGGTTCTGTACCACATTGCAACCTTGAATTGACGTGCCATCAACGTAACATTTGGAGGTTGAGGTGACGTCGGGAAATGACGTCGAGAAAACTTTCATTCTGCACCCACCAGTGACCTATATTCTACGTCGGACAACGACGTTCAAATTACGTTGATTCAACGTCGGCTTGCTTAGTGGGTTATTGTCATGAATATGAGGACAGGTTTTTGAAAGTTTTTCTTCAACATACATACAATGACAAACATTTTCTTTATTTTCTACTACAAAATCTTGTTTTTTGGGTTTCAAAACTCAATAAATTATACTGGGATTAAGATGTTTAAGATCCCTATGAAAAATATTTTTCAAAATGAAGATATTAAAAGTCCTCAAACGTTGACATGGATATGTAAATATAAATCATAAAAAAAGCTTCTTGTAAATTTTAACATATTCATTCAAACATGGTAATGGGGAAAACAAGCGAAACATTTCCACATTAATCACTACATGAAAAATCAATACATGCCGTGTCACACCATAAGAACAGCTAACACAAAATGTTAAACAGGTGCATTAAGACCACTTTGAAACTATGAGAGTAGAGTAAAACATTTTGACTCTATGCATCAATAATATGCAAAAATAAAAATAAACTGAAAGTTGTGCCATTGCTACAGTAGCTGCAGCTTACCTCTTAAATGTCCAGTGAGGTAGACTTTACTTTCATGTCTTATTGGTCAGTTTTACGGCCCGGCTCGTGAGACCATAACATGAGAGGGAGGACACAACAAACTGAGAGATTGAAACCCTCTGTGAGGCATTTATTTAAACAATAATAAAGTAATCTGTATGAAATCAGTGTAAGTGAATGGTATGCTGTGGGGTGCAAGGTGTTGTATATGAAAGTCAGTAGGACAACCGTTATAGTGCAAATGTTGTGTTGTAGTGCGTGCAAATGAAAAGACAAACTGGCGTGGCGGCTGGTCCAACAGGGCCCAGAATGGTAGCGGCAGTCCGGGCACGCCAGCAGGTGCCCAGAAGCCAGGTGAGAGCGAAAGAATGAGGGGAAGCCACTTTTTGAAGCATCCGGGAGGTTACATGACTTCCCAGCTGCCTCCCATCATCTCAGAATGTCATACGAACACTGCCACCACAGGCCCAGCAGAGGGGGCCGTCACAGTCAGTCACTTTGGTAGCCGCTGTTCCTCTCTGCGGCATCATTCAGGTGTTTCCTCTGTGAAAGAACAACAATCATAATCATTACAATGAATAAACTGTTCAATCAGAAATGCTCAGTAAACACAAAGGATATAGTAATGCCAGTTTTTTGGGCTATATATGGCAATGTCAAACTGTCAAAATAAGGAGGAATACATTTAAGAGCTTACCGATCCATATGAAGTTCCATTCAAAGTCCATTCAATTTTTCAGTAGCATGGCGACGTGTGTGTTGACTGCAGAGGACTTCTTCTGGACGATTACACCTTTTTTCTTAGATTATATTTTGCCCCTTTTGGCCTTTGTTCCTCTCTCTAGATTTATGCCAATGAAGCGCCTGAAATCAAAATATTCTCAGATCAGACTGGAACATCCTTGTTGCAATGTTTGGTCTTTTGTTATTCTTCCCTGCACAGATAGTGTGTAAGTGAATGACAAATAGAAGTAGCATCAAATAGATACATAACACAACCTAAATGTGCAATATTATTACCATTTCAATCAAAATATAAATACATTGATTTTGTTGTATATTCAAATAAGGTATTTTACCTCTGAATGAATTCCAAAGTGCAGGCAGCCTTTTCCTGATACTACAGGTTGAATATGTAGTATACTGCGAACAAAGCAGCGAGTCAAGTTGCAAACGATAGTGTGATGCCCTCACAGATTACACGGGACTCCATGGTCATCATCCAACCTTCCATTGTACCCTGTTTTCCCTGAGACTTAAATTCATAGCAACAAGAGAATGCATGTTACCTGACATTGAATCACTAATATGAAAAATGATGTGTCTATCAATTAATATAATAGACGAGGACTTGCAGGAAGACTAAGAGTTGTCTCAACGTCAAACGCAGCAGCGGACACCTGTAGAGTACAATGCATTATGATTTTTGTATATTGTGATGAGGAAACTGCAAAATTCTCATATGAGCCTCCAGTGATGTTACTCTCTGATCAAGTTGCATAGTGGGCAATAGAGACAAGGTTTGGAAAAATGATGCGGAATAAGGGAATTAATCTACTTCTGCTGTGCTGACTTAATCACTTTTGCTTTTAAAACATTGATCAGTGTCATAAGATTAAGAAAAGTGAAATACTTTGGACCTTCTTCACCCTGCTGTGTGACAACATGGAGGTAATCAGCATACAACGCAGCTTCCCTTTGACCACAAACTAATTTATGCTGCTATTTTCACATATGTAAAAACAGCTAGTACACACTAGAAGTCTGGACACTCAAAGCTAGTGGAGTTACCCTTTAAAAGAATAGATTTTAAAACAGCTCTGCTTGTGTACAAGTCTCTCCATGGCCTTGCACCAGAATACATTAGTGACATGTTGGTGTCATATGAACCGGCCCGGACTCTGAGGAGCACAGGGACTGGCCTCCTGCTGGTGCCCAGAGTGAGAACCAAACATGGGGAGGCTGCGTTTCAGATCTATGCAGCTAAGATCTGGAACAATCTCCCTGAAAATGTGAGGGAGGCGTCTACTCTGTCAATGTTCAAATCCAGGTTAAAGACTGTTCTGTTTGCCTGTGCATACAACTGAAGGATTTTATCTCCATTTCTAATGCACTGCTGTCATTTATTTAATTTTTTAAATTTCTTGTGTAATTTTGAAAGTTTTAATGGTTTTATTCTTTGTGTGATTTTAATGTTTTAATTGTGTTTTAATCTTTTGTGTGATTTTAATGTTTTAATTGTGATTCTGGTGTTTGTTTTATGTGATGATTTGTGATGTGGACTGTGAAGCGCTTTGTGTTGCCCTGTGTATGAAAGGCGCTCTACAAATAAACTTTGATTGATTGATTGATTGATAAAACACATGGTTAAATAGAAAAACAAAAATGTACATCTGTACAAAGGATCAGCTCATTCAGGTCCCCTCCAAAGTGTGCCATGAGCAGCTGAACAACACGAAGAGCCATCTCGTTGTCTTGACCATTAGAGAGGATATCCTTCACATCTTTGTTGGTAGGTTTTCCTTTGAAGTATTCCACGATGGCTTGGCCACACTTCTTAATACTAAGTTCGATGCTACGATGTTGGTGAGCAATTCAAAATGTGTGTACTGATATCTTGGCATGAAAAGAAAAGGCCATGTGCTTTTCAAATGTTCCATCTCAGGTGGTAGCAGAGTATTTATATGGTGACGTTGTAGAGAAAATGTAAGCTCCATTATTTTTTATTTTTTTATTTAATCTTTAATTCAGACACACAAAGGGTCCATATAAAACAAAAGAGACAAAAAAACACACAAACATTCAATATTTAAAAAATTCTATAAAGACAGCTTCTCCAATGCCTCCAGAGTTCAGAGGTGTGCCTAACACTGCTCTGTACAGTAAAAACATTCATTATTAAATTTTAAAGAGTCCTCAGAGTGTTTCATGAACTTATAAATACAGTTTCTGATCACAGCAGTCAGAGTGGGGACATTTTTAAGAACAAACAGTGAGCTGGCACTAGTCCAACAAGGGACTTTCAGTAAAATTCTAAGTGCATCATTATATGCAACCTGCAGCTTCTTTAACTTACTCTTACTGTATCTGCACCACAAGTGGGCAGTATAGAGCGGTGTTCAGTAGGCTTTAAACAAAGTTATTTTCAATTTATCTGTACACATGTGAAATCTCCCTACCAAAGTGTTAGCCTGTCCATACTGCTTACAGTACTGCCTCTGGATGTCATCGTCATCACTGAGGTCACTCCTGATTATGTGCCCCAGGTATTTGGCCTTCTCTACATTCTGAAGCACCCCACCAGACAAATAAAAGGCAGGAAAAGAGGTCTTCAGGTGTTCTTTGGTCCTCACCACCATAACTACTGAGATTTTTTACTTCTGCCCTTTCTGCTCCACCTGTACCTTCCTGTCTGTAAATCTCCTCCAGTTTCAGTTGATGCTGCTCTAGAGTGTCAATTGTTGTTTCTGGGGGTGGCTTTGGCTGAAATTGTAGACAGCCATACAGTACATGAAACACCCGGGCGCAAGTATGTTCTGAACGTGTGGAAGCTTCAAAGCATACGTCAGTAATTTACAGGTTTTTTTAAGCGTGTGTTAGTGCCGTATGTGGTGACGTTTGCTCGCAAAACAGCTGCAGCATTTGGCATCAGAGACATGATGCATGTTATTCTTATAGATCCATGATGGAGTTCAAAGCATGGCTGTGACAGGTTGCTTTGTGATCCGTGCCTGTACCCAGAGTAAAGGCGCGTTCAGACCAAAAGCTTCAAAAAGCTTTTGACGCGCTTCAACTGACGCCGGGTTATTTTTGTCATTTTGGTGCTTGAAGCTTTTGACGCAAGTGACGCGCCCGCCGCCGGTGGGAGGAGCTTTTCTGTTGCAGGACAGCGGTGGATTTCCAGAGAGCAGCGAGCCTTTATTTGTTATATAAAGCCAAATAACATTGTCAAAGGGGGTTTCTACAAAATATGCTCTGGGTTCACCACAGACTTGAGAGGCTGCAGTGTTTCGTCATTTACTCCAGGAGCTCCGTACGGAGAAGTTTCGCTTTCAGCGGTACTTCCGCATGTCACTCGCCCAGTCTGAGTTCCCAATCCCCGGAACTCGCCTCTCCCTGCCTCTCCCCACCTCGCTCTCGCCTCTCCCCCCTGGAGCTCTCCTCTGCCCGCCTGGAGCTGCCTCGCTCTCGCTCTGAGCCAGACTCATCGTCAGCTTGTTCTTATATTAAATAAATTACGTTTACTACACAGCATGTGTACAATGATTGTTGTTACTCACTTATTAAGAACGTTACTACCCATACAAATAATATTACTAAGAACAACTAGAAACTTGCAATGGCTGAAGCCATTGCGATTGACTGCGGAACAGATCTAATGTGGAAATCTGCTAAAAAAAATCCTTGAAATCCTTTAAAAGGCCTTGAAACTGTTAAAATACTTGATAGATATTTGAAACTCCTGAAGTCCTTGAAATTGTTGAAACCTTTAAACTCCTGAAATCCTTGAAACTGTTGAAACATTGAAACTCCTGAAATCCTTGAAACTTTTTTAAACCTGGAAACTGTTGAAAGTGTGGAAACTCCTGAAATCCTTGAACCTCCTGATATCCTTGAAACTGGTTAAATTCTTAAACAGTTGAAATCCTTGAAACTACTGAATGTATTGAAAGTGTCCTTGAAACTGAAAAATCCCCTCACCGCTGAAACAATTTGGTTCCTGTAACTAAGGAAACCTGGTCTGTGGTCATTATCTGGTGGTGGTCTGAGTCTTCGTTTGGGTCTTGGTCTGGTGGTATAATGCAACCTATTAGGTTGCATTATACTGGTTTACATGGAAAAATCCCTATTAGGTTGCATTATACTGGTTTACATGGAAAAATCCCTATTAAGTTGCATTACACTGGTTTACATGGAAAAATCTCTATTAAGTTGCATTATACTGGTTTACATGGAAAAATCCCTATTAGGTTGCATTATACTGGTTTACATGTACAAATCCCTATTAAGTTGCTTTAAACTGGTTTACATGTAAAAACCCCTATTAGGTTACATTATAGTGGTTTACATGTAAAAATCCTTATTAAGTTGCATTATACTGGTTTACATGTAAAAACCCCTATTAAGTTCCATTATACTGGTTTACATGTAAAAACCCCTATTAAGTTCCATTATACTGGTTTACATGTAAAAACCCTATTAAGTTGCATTATACTGGTTTACATGAAAAAAACCCTATTAAGTTGCATTATACTGGTTTACATGGAAAAATCCCTATTAAGTTGCATAATACTGGTTTACATGGAAAAATCCCCATTAAGTTGCATTATACTGGTTTACATGAAAAAAACCCTATTAAGTTGCATTATACTGGTTTACATGGAAAAATCCCTATTAAGTTGCATTGTACTGGTTTACATGGAAAAATCCCTATTAAGTTGCATTATACTGGTTTACATGGAAAAAACCCTATTAAGTTCCATTATACTGGTTTACATGTAAAAAAAACCCTATTAAGTTGCATTATACTGGTTTACATGTAAAAACCCTATTAAGTTGCATTATACTGGTTTACATGAAAAAAACCCTATTAAGTTGCATTATGCTGGTTTACATGGAAAAATCCCTATTAAGTTGCATAATACTGGTTTACATGGAAAAATCCCTATTAAGTTGCATTATACTGGTTTACATGGAAAAAACCCTATTAAGTTCCATTATACTGGTTTACATGTAAAAAAAACCCTATTAAGTTGCATTATACTGGTTTACATGGAAAAATCCCCATTAAGTTGCATTATACTGGTTTACATGAAAAAAACCCTATTAAGTTGCATTATACTGGTTTACATGGAAAAATCCCCATTAAGTTGCATTATACTGGTTTACATGAAAAAAACCCTATTAAGTTGCATTATACTGGTTTACATGGAAAAATCCCTATTAAGTTGCATTATACTGGTTTACATGGAAAAAACCCTATTAAGTTGCATTATACTGGTTTACATGTAAAAACCCCTATTAAGTTGCATTATACTGGTTTACATGGAAAAATCCCTATTAGGTTGCATTATACTGGTTTACATGGAAAAATCCCTATTAAGTTGCATTATACTGATTACACTGAAGTCCTTGAAACTGTTGAAACCTTGAAACTGTTGAAACCTTGAAACTGTTGAAGTCCTTGAAACTGTTGAAACCTTGAAACTGTTGAAACCTTGAAACTGTTGAAACCTTGAAATTGTTGAAACCTTGAAACTGTGGAAACCTTGAAACTGTGGAAACCTTGAAACTGCTGAAGTCCTTGAAACTGCTGAAGTCCTTGAAACTGCTGAAGTCCTTGAAACTGCTGAAGTCCTTGAAACTGCTGAAGTCCTTGAAACTGTTGAAGTCCTTGAAACTGTTGAAGTCCTTGAAACTCTTGAAATCTTGAAACTGCTGAAGTCCTTGAAACTGTTGAATCCTTGAAACTGTTGAATCCTTGAAACTGTTGAATCATTGAAACTGTTGAATCATTGAAACTGTAGAAATGTCTGAAAGAGCTGAAGTCCTATTAAAATGCATGGGCCTATTAAAATGCATTGCAGAATTCTCAATGCAAATTAATGGCAGAATTCCCAAGCCCGTAGAAAAAAACTGGAAAACTGCAGAACTCTAATTTTTTCTGAAAACTCACAAGTTGTGGAAGCTGAACATGCACAAACTGCAGAAAATGCTGAAAATGTTGAAGAAAATTCTGAAAACTATGAATTTGTGGAAGCCCCATTATAAGTCAATGGGAAAAATCGACAGATTTTTGTCCGATTGCGGAAAAACCGGAAATCGCTGAAGTCCCAAAAGTAATAGCAATAATCTCCCAAACATGTGGAACGTTTTGATGTATAACTTGTGGAAATTGTTGAAAATGTGAAAGCTGTGAAACGTGTCAAAAATCAGGAAAAAGACGGAACTAGAAATGGTACAATGGCTGAAGCCATTGTGAGTGGCTGCATAGATGTTGGAAGGGTTAGGGATGAAGAAGGAAGAGGAAGGGGAAGAAGAAGGAAGAAGAAAGAAAAGGGAAGAAGAGGAAAGAAGAAGAAGGAAGAGGAGGAGGAAGAAGAAGAAGGGGAAGAAGGGGAAGAAGGGGGAAGAAGAGGAAGAAGGGGAAGAAGAGGAAGAAGAGGAAGAAGAGGAAGAAGAGGAAGAAGAGGAAGAAGGGGAAGAAGAGGAAGAAGAGGAAGAAGAGGAAAAAGGGGAAGAAGAGGAAGAATAGAAAGAAGAGAAAGAAGGGGAAGAAGAGGAAGAAGTGAAGAAGATGAAGTAAGAAGAATGTGTTGTAAGGGGCTGAAAGTGTTGTAAAGTGCTGAAAGTGTTGTAAAGTGCTAAATGTGTTGTAAAGTGCTGAATGTGTTGTAAAGTGCTGAATGTGTTGTAAGGTGTTGAATTTGTTGTAAAGTGCTAAATGTGTTGTACGGTGTTGAATTTGTGTTAAAGTGCTAAATGTGTTGTAAGCAGGGACGTGCAGTCAGGGGAGGCAGGGGAGGCAGAGCCTCACCTGCCATTATTGGAAACTAATAATTATTTTAGTTTAAATATATAATTTATATCCACTGTCCTATGCTTTTAATGTATATTCGGCACGGTTCCCATCAGTTTTGATCATTTCTGAAGTCAAAATCGCCGAAATCCCGTTATTCCTATTCAAAGAGACGAGGTGAGGCAGCGCTCCTGCGTGCCTCACCCCAGACCGCTCCCTCACAGTGTGTGTGTGTGTGTCTGAGTGCACTCAGCTCGTGCAGTTGATATATCACCGTTTGTTTCAAATATCCTGCTTTAAAAACATTTTTTAAACTCCTCTTAGTGTTTAGTAGTGTATTGCACGTATGTGTGTACAATTTATATTTAGTTTAAGTCTTTTGATCGTAGATGAACACACAAGGAAAAAGCTTGGCGTGAGGCAGGCGGTATCTGTGCCTCACCGCTAGGGGTGATAGTGAGCATAAAGTTCATACCAGAGTTGCTAACAAACAATCAGCCCAAAATGCTATTTCTTTTGCTGGAAAATGGATGATTTGAATGAAGATTTTTTTTCTCAATTGGACTTTCAAACAAAGAAAGAATTAATATAGACTGGGAGACCACCACTGGACTTACGAGGTTAGTCCGGCTGCGGGGGAGGAGTTTGTTAATCTGTGTTTTATGTTGAACATTGACAGATACCGGCAAAGTAGTGCTTTTCCGAAAAACACTGATTCAAACACTGCTCAAGAGTTCTGCAACTTGTTTAAATTATTGTTTATGTTCCTCGCGTCTCTCTCTCCTCGCGTCTCTCTCTCCTCGCGTCTCCGTCTCTCTGCTCCTCTCTGTCTCTCTCTGCTCCTCGCGTCTCCGTCTCTCTGCTCCTCTCTGTCTCTCTCTGCTCCTCTCTCCTCGCGTCTCTCTCTCCTCGCGTCTCTCGCACCTGCGCTTCTTAAAGATGTTGTTTGATGCGGAGCAGAGTCAGCAGCTAGATTTGTTGTGAGATTATTAAAAGAAGCTGGTTCTCTTATCTTTACAGTATATAAAGTTTGTGGATGTCATTGCATTGGTGATTAAATGCTATTTTATTTGAATAATGATTGTAAATCTGACATTTAAAGTCAGTGCCTCCCCAATCACAAACCTCACCGCACGTCCCTGGTTGTAAGGTGTTGAATTTGTGTTAAAGTGCTGAATGTGTTGTAAAGTGTTGAATTTGTTGTAAAGTGCTAAGTGTGTAATTTGTGTTTAAGTGCTAAATGTGTTGTAAGGTGTTGAATTTGTGTTAAAGTGCTGAATGTGTTGTAAAGTGTTGAATTTGTTGTAAAGTGCTAAATGTGTTAGAATTTGTTGTAAAGTGCTAAATGTGTTGTGAGGTGTTGAATTTGTTGTAAGGTGCTGAATGTGTTGTAAGGTGTTGAATTTGTTGTAAAGTGTTAAATGTGTTGTAAGGTGTTGAATGTGTTGTAAAGTGCTAAATGTGTTAGAATTTGTTGTAAAGTGCTAAATGTGTTGTAAGGTGTTGAATGTGTTGTAAGGTGCTAAATGTGTTGTAAGGTGTTGAATTTGTTGTAAAGTGCTAAATGTGTTGAATTTGTTGTAAAGTGCTAAATGTGTTGTAAGGTGCTGTAAGTGTTGTAAGATGTTGTAATGTATTGTATCTGTGGTAATGAATTGTTAGTGTGGTAATGTGTTGTATGGGGAGTAATCTGTTGTACTGGTCCAATGTAAGTCTATGGGAAAAAGTGCTTGAACTTTTGTTAATATCTGAAAAAGTGCTAAAGGTGGAAGTGTGAAAAGTAATAGCAATAATGAGACGGTGAAGCCGGTCGTAACGATGTATAATTTGTTGAATTTGGTGAAAGCGTTGAAGAGTTGAAAAGTGCCAAAATCTGGCGGAAGTGGAAGAAGAAGAAGAAGAAGAAGAACTAGAAATGGTACAATGGCTGAAGCCATTGTGAGTGGCTGCATAGATGTTGGAAGGGTTAGGGATGGAAGAGGAAGGGGAAGAAGAAGAAAGAAAAGGGCAGAAGAGGAAAGAAGAAGAAGGAAGAGGAGGAAGAAGAGGAAGAAGAGGAAGAAGGGGAAGAAGAGGATGAAGAGGAAGAAGGGGAAGAAGGGGAGGAAGAGAAAGAAGAGGAAGAAGGGGAAGAAGAGGAAGAAGTGAAGAAGATGAAGTAAGAAGAATGTGTTGTAAGGAGCTGAAAGTGTTGGAAAGTGCTGAATGTGTTGTAAGGTGTTGTAAAGTGCTAAATGTGTTGTAAAGTGCTGAGTGTGTTGTAAAGTGCTGAATGTGTTGTAAAGTGCTAAATGTGTTGTAAAGTGCTAAATGTGTTGTAAAGTGCTAAATGTGTTGTAAAGTGCTGAATGTGTTGTAAAGTGCTAAATGTGTTGTAAAGTGCTAAATGTGTTGTAAGGTGTTGAATTTGTTGTAAAGTGCTAAATGTGTTGTAAGGTGTTGAATTTGTTGTAAAGTGCTAAATGTGTTGTAAGGTGTTGAATTTGTTGTAAGGTGCTGAATGTGTTGTAAGGTGTTGAATTTGTTGTAAAGTGCTAAATGTGTTGTAAGGTGTTGAATTTGTTGTAAGGTGCTGAATGTGTTGTAAGGTGTTGAATTTGTTGTAAAGTGCTAAATGTGTTTTAAAGTGCTAAATGTGTTGTAAGGTGTTGAATTTGTTGTAAAGTGCTAAATGTGTTGTAAGGTGTTGAATTTGTTGTAAAGTGCTAAATGTGTTGTAAGGTGTTGAATTTGTTGTAAAGTGCTAAATGTGTTGTAAGGTGTTGAATTTGTTGTAAAGTGCTAAATGTGTTGTAAGGTGTTGAATTTGTTGTAAAGTGCTAAATGTGTTGTAAGGTGTTGAATTTGTTGTAAGGTGCTGAATGTGTTGTAAGGTGTTGAATTTGTTGTAAAGTGCTAAATGTGTTGTAAGGTGTTGAATTTGTTGTAAGGTGCTGAATGTGTTGTAAGGTGTTGAATTTGTTGTAAAGTGCTAAATGTGTTGTAAGGTGTTGAATTTGTTGTAAAGTGCTAAATGTGTTGTAAGGTGTTGAATTTGTTGAATTTGTTGTAAAGTGCTAAATGTGTTGTAAGGTGTTGAATTTGTTGTAAAGTGCTAAATGTGTTGTAAGGTGTTGAATTTGTTGTAAAGTGCTAAATGTGTTGTAAGGTGTTGAATTTGTTGTAAGGTGCTGAATGTGTTGTAAGGTGTTGAATTTGTTGTAAAGTGCTAAATGTGTTGTAAGGTGTTGAATTTGTTGTAAGGTGCTGAATGTGTTGTAAGGTGTTGAATTTGTTGTAAAGTGCTAAATGTGTTTTAAAGTGCTAAATGTGTTGTGAGGTGTTGAATTTGTTGTAAAGTGCTAAATGTGTTGTAAGGTGTTGAATTTGTTGTAAAGTGCTAAATGTGTTGTAAGGTGTTGAATTTGTTGTAAAGTGCTAAATGTGTTGTAAGGTGTTGAATTTGTTGTAAAGTGCTAAATGTGTTGTAAGGTGTTGAATTTGTTGTAAAGTGCTAAATGTGTTGTAAGGTGTTGAATTTGTTGTAAGGTGCTGAATGTGTTGTAAGGTGTTGAATTTGTTGTAAAGTGCTAAATGTGTTGTAAGGTGTTGAATTTGTTGTAAGGTGCTGAATGTGTTGTAAGGTGTTGAATTTGTTGTAAAGTGCTAAATGTGTTGTAAGGTGTTGAATTTGTTGTAAAGTGCTAAATGTGTTGTAAGGTGTTGAATTTGTTGTAAAGTGCTAAATGTGTTGTAAGGTGCTATAAGTGTTGTAAGATGTTGCAATGTATTGTATCTGTGGTAATGAATTGTTAGTGTGGTAATGTGTTGTATGGGGAGTAATCTGTTGTACTGGTCCAATGTGAGTCAATGGGAAAAAGTGCTTGAACTTTTGTTAATATCTGAAAAAGTGCTAAAGGTGGAAGTGTGAAAAGTAATAGCAATAATGAGACGGTGAAGCCGGTCGTAACGATGTATAATTTGTTGAATTTGGTGAAAGCGTTGAAGAGTTGAAAAGTGCCAAAATCTGGCGGAAGTGGAAGAAGAAGAAGAAGAATAAACAGTAGGAGAGCATATAGTGGCTGCATAGTCTATGCAGCCACTCAACTAGAAATGGTACAATGGCTGAAGCCATTGTGAGTGGCTGCATAGATGTTGGAAGGGTTAGGGATGAAGAAGGAAGAAGAAGGAAGAAGAAAGAAAAGGGAAGAAGGGGAAAGACGAAGAAGGAAGAGGAGGAGGAAGAAGAAGAAGGGGAAGAAGGAGAAGAAGAGGAAGAAGGGGAAGAAGAGGAAAAGGGGAAGAAGAGGAAGAAGAGGAAGAAGGGGAAGAAGAGGAAAAAGGGAAAGAAGAGGAAGAAGAGCAAGAAGAGGAAAAAGGGGAAGAAGAGGAAGAAGAGGAAGAAGAGGAAGAAGGGGAAGAAGAGGAAGAAGGGGAAGAAGAGGAAAAAGGGAAAGAAGAGGAAGAACAGGAAGAAGAGGAAGAAGGGGAAGAAGAGGAAGAAGAGGAAGAAGGGGAAGAAGAGGAAGAAGGGGAAGAACAGGAAGATGAGGAAGAAGAGGAAGAAGGGGAAGAAGGGAAAGAAGAGGAAGAAGGGGAAGAATAGGAAGAAGTAAGAAGAATGTGTTGTAAGGGACTGAATGTGTTGTAAAGTGCTAAATACGTTGTAAAGTGCTAAATGTGTTGAAAGGTGTTGAATTTGTTGTAAAGTGCTAAATGTGTTGTAAGGTGTTGAATTTGTTGTAAAGTGCTAAATGTGTTGTAAAGTGCTAAATGTGTTGTAAGGTGTTGAATGTGTTGTAAAGTGCTAAATGTGTTGAATTTGTTGTAAAGTGCTAAATGTGTTGTAAGGTGTTGAATGTGTTGTAAAGTGCTAAATGTGTTGTACAGTGTTGAATTTGTTGTAAGGTGCTGAATGTGTTGTAAGGTGTTGAATTTGTTGTAAAGTGCTAAATGTGTTGTAAGGTGTTGAATTTGTTGTAAAGTGCTAAATGTGTTGTAAGGTGTTGAATTTGTTGTAAAGTGCTAAATGTGTTGTAAGGTGTTGAATGTGTTGTAAGGTGCTGAATGTGTTGTAAGGTGTTGAATTTGTTGTAAAGTGCTAAATGTGTTGAATTTGTTGTAAAGTGCTAAATGTGTTGTAAGGTGTTGAATTTGTTGTAAAGTGCTAAATGTGTTGTAAGGTGCTGTAAGTGTTGTAAGATGTTGTAATGTATTGTATCTGTGGTAATGAATTGTTAGTGTGGTAATGTGTTGTATGGGGAGTAATCTGTTGTACTGGTCCAATGTAAGTCTATGGGGAAAAAGTGCTTGAACTTTTGTTAATATCTGAAAAAGTGCTAAAGGTGGAAGTGTGAAAAGTAATAGCAATAATGAGACGGTGAAGCCGGTCGTAACGATGTATAATTTGTTGAATTTGGTGAAAGCGTTGAAGAGCTGAAAAGTGCCAAAATCTGGCGGAAGTGGAAGAAGAAGAAGAAGAGAAGAAGAAGAAGAAGAAGAAGAAGAAGAAGAAAATAAACAGTAGGAGAGCATATAGTGGCTGCATAGTCTATGCAGCCAACTCAACTAGAAATAGTACAATGGCTGAAGCCATTGTGAGTGGCTGCATAGATGTTGGAAGGGTTAGGGATGAAGAAGGAAGAGGAAGGGGAAGAAGAAGGAAGAAGAAAGAAAAGGGAAGAAGAGGAAAGAAGAAGAAGGAAGAGAAGGAAGGAAGAAGAAGAAGGGAAGAGAAGGGAAGAAGAGGAAGAAGGGAAGAAGAGGAAGAAGAAGAAGAAGGAAGAAGAGGAGAAGAAGAAGGGAAGAAGAGGAAGAAGAGGAAGAAGAGGAAAAGGGGAAGAAGAGAAGAAAGAAAGAAGAGAAAGAAGGGAAGAGAGAAGAAGTGAAGAAGATGAAGTAGGAAGAATGTGTTGTAAGGGGCTGAATGTGTTGTAAAGTGCTGAAAGTGTTGTAAAGTGCTAAATGTGTTGTAAAGTGCTGAATGTGTTGTAAAGTGCTGAATGTGTTGTAAGGTGTTGAATTTGTTGTAAAGTGCTAAATGTGTTGTAAGGTGTTGAATTTGTGTTAAAGTGCTAAATGTGTTGTAAGGTGTTGAATTTGTGTTAAAGTGCTAAATGTGTTGTAAGGTTTAATATGTTGTAATGTAATGTGTGTAAAGTGCTAATGTGTTGTAAGGTGTGAATTGTTTAAGTGCTAAATGTGTTGTAAGGTGTTGAATTTGTTGTAAGTGCTGAATGTGTTGTAAGAGTGTGTAGTTAATTTGTTGTAAAGTGCTAAATGTGTTGTAATGTTGTTGTAAAGTGCTAAATGTGTTGTAAGGTGTTGAATTTGTTGTAAGTGCTAATGTGTTGTAAGGTGTTGAATTGTTGTAAGGTGTAAATGTGTTGTGTAAGGTGTTGAATTGTTGTGTAAAGTGCTAAATGTGTTGAATTTGTTGTAAGGTGTGGAATGTGTTGTAAGGTGTTGAATTTGTTGTAAAGTGCTAAATGTGTTGTAAGGTGTTGAATGTGTTGTAAAGTGCTAAATGTGTTGAATTTGTTGTAAAGTGCTAAATGTGTTGTAAGGTGCTATAAGTTTGTAAGATGTTGTAATGTATTGTATCTGTGGTAATGAATTGTTAGTGTGGTAATGTGTTGTATGGGGAGTAATCTGTTGTACTGGTCCAATGTAAGTCATGGGAAAAAGTGCTTGAACTTTTGTTAATATCTGAAAAAGTGCTAAAGGTGGAAGTGTGAAAAAGTAATAGAATAATGAGACGGTGAAGCCGGTCGTAACGATGTATAATTTGTTGAATTTGGTGAAAGCGTTGAAGAGTTGAAAAGTGCCAAAATCTGGCGGAAGTGGAAGAAGAAGAAGAAGAAGAAGAAGAAAATGGTACAATGGCTGAAGCCATTGTGAGTGGCTGCATAGATGTTGGAAGGGTTAGGGATGAAGAAGGAAGAGGAAGGGGAAGAAGAAGGAAGAAGAAAGAAAAGGGAAGAAGAGGAAAGAAGAAGAAGGAAGAGGAGGAGGAAGAAGAAGAAGGGGAAGAAGGGGAAGAAGAAGAAGGGGAAGAAGGGGAAGAAGAAGGAAAGAAGGGAAGATGAGGAATAAGAGGAAGAAGGGGAAGAAGAGGAAGAAGAGGAAGAAGGGAAGAAGGGAAGAAGAGGAAGAAGGGGAAGAAGAGGAAGAAGTGAAGAAGATGAAGTAAGAAGAATGTGTTGTAAGGGGCTGAAAGTGTTGTAAAGTGCTGAATGTGTTGTAAGGTGTTGTAAAGTGCTAAATGTGTTGTAAAGTGCTGAATGTGTTGTAAAGTGCTGAATTTGTTGTAAAGTGCTGAATGTGTTGTAAAGTGCTAAATGTGTTGTAAAGTGCTGAATGTGTATTCAAGTGCTAAATGTGTTGTAAAGTGCTAAATGTGTTGTAAGGTGTTGAATTTGTTGTAAAGTGCTAAATGTGTTGTAAGGTATTGAATGTTTTGTAAAGTGCTAAATGTGTTGTAAGGTGTTGAATGTGTTGTAAAGTGCTAAATGTGTTGTAAGGTGTTGAATTTGTTGTAAAGTGCTAAATGTGTTGTAAGGTTTTGAATTTGTTGTAAAGTGCTAAATTTGTTGTAAGGTGTTGAATTTGTGTTAAAGTGCTAAATGTGTTGTAAGGTGTTGAATTTGTGTTAAAGTGCTAAATGTGTTGTAAGGTGTTGAATTTGTTGTAAAGTGCTAAATGTTTTATAAGGTGTTGAATGTGTTGTAAAGTGCTAAATGTGTTGTAAGGTGTTGAATTTGTTGTAAGGTGCTGAATGTGTAGTAAGGTGTTGAATTTGTTGTAAAGTGCTAAATGTGTTGAATTTTTGTTAAAGTGCTAAATGTGTTGTAAGGTATTGAATGTGTTGTAAAGTGCTAAATGTGTTGTAAGATGTTGAATGTGTTGTAAGGTGCTAAATGTGTTGTAAGGTGTTGAATTTGTTGTAAGGTGTTGAATTTGTTGTAAGGTGCTGAATGTGTTGTAAGGTGTTGAATTTGTTGTAAAGTGCTAAATGTGTTGTAAGGTGTTGAATTTGTTGTAAAGTGCTAAATGTGTTGTAAGGTGTTGAATTTGTTGTAAAGTGCTAAATGTGTTGTAAGGTATTGAATTTTTTGTAAGGTATTGAATGTTTTGTAAAGTGCTAAATGTGTTGTAAGGTGTTGAATGTGTTGTAAAGTGCAAAATGTGTTGTAAGGTGTTGAATTTGTTGTAAAGTGCTAAATGTGTTGTAAGGTGTTGAATGTGTTGTAAGGTGTTGAATTTGTTGTAAGGTGCTAAATGTGTTGTAAGGTGTTGAATGTGTTGTAAAGTGCTAAATGTGTTGTAAGGTGTTGAATTTGTTGTAAAGTGCTAAATGTTTTATAAGGTGTTGAATGTGTTGTAAAGTGCTAAATGTGTTGTAAGGTGTTGAATTTGTTGTAAGGTGCTGAATGTGTTGTAAGGTGTTGATTTTGTTGTAAAGTGCTAAATGTGTTGTAAGGTTTTGATTTTGTTGTAAAGTGCTAAATGTGTTGTAAGGTGTTGAATGTGTTGTAAAGTGCTAAATGTGTTGTAAGGTGTTGAATTTGTTGTAAGGTGCTGAATGTGTAGTAAGGTGTTGAATTTGTTGTAAAGTGCTAAATGTGTTGAATTTTTGTTAAAGTGCTAAATGTGTTGTAAGGTGTTGAATGTGTTGTAAAGTGCTAAATGTGTTGTAAGATGTTGAATGTGTTGTAAGGTGCTAAATGTGTTGTAAGGTGTTGAATTTGTTGTAAGGTGCTGAATGTGTTGTAAGGTGTTGAATTTGTTGTAAAGTGCTAAATGTGTTGTAAGGTGTTGAATTTGTTGTAAAGTGCTAAATGTGTTGTAAAGTGCTGAATGTGTTGTAAAGTGCTAAATGTGTTGTAAAGTGCTGAATGTGTTGTAAAGTGCTTAATGTGTTGTAAAGTGCTAAATGTGTTGTAAAGTGCTGAATGTGTTGTAAAGTGCTGAATGTGTTGTAAAGTGCTAAATGTGTTGTAAAGTGCTAAATTTGTTGTAAGGTAGTGAATTTGTTATAAAGTGCTAAATGTGTTGTAAGGTATTGAATTTTTTGTAAGGTATTGAATGTTTTGTAAAGTGCTAAATGTGTTGTAAAGTGCTAAATGTGTTGTAAAGTGATGAATATGTTGTAAGGTGTTGAATGTGTTGTAAAGTGCTAAATGTGTTGTAAGGTGTTGAATTTGTTGTAAAGTGCTAAATGTTTTATAAGGTGTTGAATGTGTTGTAAAGTGCTAAATGTGTTGTAAGGTGTTGAATTTGTTGTAAGGTGCTGAATGTGTAGTAAGGTGTTGAATTTGTTGTAAAGTGCTAAATGTGTTGAATTTTTGTTAAAGTGCTAAATGTGTTGTAAGGTATTGAATGTGTTGTAAAGTGCTAAATGTGTTGTAAGATGTTGAATGTGTTGTAAGGTGCTAAATGTGTTGTAAGGTGTTGAATTTGTTGTAAGGTGTTGAATTTGTTGTAAGGTGCTGAATGTGTTGTAAGGTGTTGAATTTGTTGTAAAGTGCTAAATGTGTTGTAAGGTGTTGAATTTGTTGTAAAGTGCTAAATGTGTTGTAAGGTGTTGAATTTGTTGTAAAGTGCTAAATGTGTTGTAAGATGTTGTAATGTATTGTATCTGTGGTGATGAATTGTTAGTTTGGTTATGTGTTGTATGGGGAGTAATCTGTTGTACTGGTCCAATGTAAGTCTATGGGAAAAAGTGCTTGAACTTTTGTTAATATCTGAAAAAGTGCTAAATGTGGAAGTGTGAAAAGTAATAGCAATAATGAGACGGTGAAGCCGGTCGTAACGATGTATAATTTGTTGAATTTGGTGAAAGCGTTGAAGAGTTGAAAAGTGCCAAAATCTGGCGGTGGAAGAAGAAGAAGAAGAAGAATAAACAGTAGGAGAGCATATAGTGGCTGCATAGTCTATGCAGCCACTCAACTAGAAATGGTACAATGGCTGAAGCCATTGTGAGTGGCTGCATAGATGTTGGAAGGGTTAGGGATGAAGAAGGAAGAGGAAGGGGAAGAAGAAGGAAGAAGAAAGAAAAGGGAAGAAGAGGAAAGAAGAAGAAGGAAGAAGAAGAGGAAGAAGAAGAAGGGGAAGAAGAGGAAGAAGGGAAAGAAGAGGAAGAAGGGGAAAGAAGAGGAAGAAGAGGAAGAAGGGGAAGAAGAGGAAGAAGGGGAAGAAGAGGAAGAAGGTGAAGAAGATGAAGTAAGAAGAATGTGTTGTAAGGGGCTGAAAGTGTTGTAAAGTGTTTACTATTGTTAGCCAGGGGACTCCTGAAAAACATGATGTCTTCCAGTCAGCAATTGAAACGCCTCCTCGTTCTGTCCGAAGCAGTTTCATGAACATGTTAAACACCCCTCCTGGCAGTAGCAGAGCAGAGCACAGTGGCGCCATCTCAGACACAAGTACTGCTGACACAATAATACTTGAGCGTAGTCCAATAGAACAGTATGGTGAGCCATGCGGGACCCCACGGTCTAGCGAAGAAGGTTTTCAACCTTGTGAGAATTGTGCAGCAGAGTTTGCGAGGCTGAAAGAAAACAATATGAGGCTGAAGGTGCTGAACACTATAGGTAAGCCCACTTAAGTTTTTCATTATTTATGATATTACTTCAGTCTTCAGCTCTCAAGCAGGTCTTACCAAGGGCTAAACAAGGTTTAAACCAGATCAAAACCTGGACTAAACCAGATCTGTCCTGGTTTAATCCTTGTTTTGACCTGGTTTACTCATCAGGTCTAAATCAAGTCTTACTCTGGTTTAGACTAGGTTTAATCCTGCTTTGGACTTGGTTCAGACCTGGTTAGACCAGGCTCTTCAACCAGATAGAAACCAGAGTTGATTTCTATTTTATATGCTCCAGATTCTGCAGATCTGGAGAAAATCAGGGAGCTTCTGGGAAAAATTGAAGAACTGGTACCAAGCACCAAGGAGGGACACCAAGGTCGTCAAAGGGACAAGAAAGAACTGTACCCAGGAAGCGGCCTGTACATCTCTGCAACTCGTCTTGCTGCAATTAAAATGGAAGCCAAGAAAGACTGCCTCCGCCTGTTCCACCTTCTGTTTGATGAAGTGTTCTCACCAGAGGAGTGCAGGAATTGTGTAGCATTCGGCAAACATGGAAAAATTCCCGATGGCAAGACGCTGCTGAATAAGCGTAAAGTAGACGCAGTATTGAGTAAGTGTTTAATTTTTACAAAATGATTATGTCTTACAAATATCTTGACCATTTTTCTGTCTCTGTCTACAGCTTACATCATGCACTGCTGCACCTTGACAGGATGGATTCCGGTGGATATGTCAAAAGTGAAAAAAGCACTCATCAATAAATGCCGTGCAAGAGCAGCCCGACGTCTTGTGAGTTAAGGCTGGGCGATATGACTGAAAAACGAATTGCGAACTGTGACGATCTGTTTGTTGGTAAGATCATCGTTCATCATGCAGTAGATTCTTGTTCTTTGCACAATGTTCAGGAGATGTGTACAGTTAATGGACATAATGAAAAATAATACTGGACTTTTGTGTTATTTAAAAGATTTTTTTATTTTTTTTATCCCTTTGCGAACATATACAATGCTGTGGACTATTTGCAGTCATCAGTGACTCCATATTCAATTTGGATTTTCTATGTTTTTACAATAACATTGTTTGAAATACGTACATAGGAAGTGGACATGAAGAATAATCCAAAAGTAGCATTTTTGTGAGTGTGTCATAATGGTGACAATTGTTGCTGTTCTAGAAATTTAAAAAAGGAACAGGTCAGTTTTTCCATACTGAGATGTTCTTTCCTTATCGTAGACGAGTTGATTCATACCCATCTGTTCTTTTTTACGTGCGCTCAGTCACGCAAAAAGACCAAAGAAGTTATTAGCATTTAGCCTCTCCTAGCATACTCCTATGGTAGCAAACAGGGTTGAAGTTACAAGGGACCAAGCTCTTTCACATTTTACCTATTTACAGTTACATGAGTAGTTACACGATCCAGCTTTATCAGCAACTGATAAAATATGGTTGGATCGTGGAAACAAAATTAAACGTGTAGATATTCAAAGCGGATAAAAAGGGGTACTATATCGTGAGGCGTCCGTGCAGAGAATTCTTAAGAAGTGAAGATATTACTGCGCGAAAGTCGACGTGTTCCTAAGGTGGTGTCATGCCTAACAATATAGTTCCCCTTTTTATCCGCTTAGAAAATTGGCATTTTTAATGTGTAACTAGACTTGGATTGTGTAACTGCTCGCGTAACCGTATTTAAATAGGGAAAACGTGGAAGAGCTTGGTCGCTTATAACTTGGGTCCATAGGAATGTGCTGGGAGAGGCTACATGCTAACAACATCTTTGGTCATTTTGCATGACTGAACACAGGCACAAAGACCAGACAGGTACGCATCAACTTGTCTAAGCTCAGGTAAGAACATGTCTCATTGTGAACTATTCCTTTTTAAGTTTTAGCTGCTTCCCTTAGCACTCTAAGTGCTCATAAAACGTGGTTAAAATCACAATCTATCAAAATTGTACCTAGTTTTTCCTGGTTTGACAGATTTTATGCTTTATTATTATTTTACTTCCTTAGACAGTCACAGGAAGTGACAGACATAGAGAGCAACATATTATGTTGCCGTGCCTACCATCTACCAATGGGATTTGAGTGCGTCAGGATTACAGAAATAAAAATATAATTCCAAAGATATTATACATCAAACTAAGTAAACACAAAGGGTTAAACTGATAAAATATGGTTGGCATGGCTACTAAGGAAGTAAAGTAATAATAAAGCATAACTGTCAAACCAGTCTGTTCAATCAAGAAGTTAAATAATTAACATCACCAAAATTGTTAAACCAATTTTCAGCAAAATCCTTTATCAATGTTTTAATTTTCTGTGAACATTGTTTATCATTGGCACTTTAAAGGTTCCGTTTTTTTCAATGCAGATAAATAAAGGTGTCCAGAATCAAGTGTGTAGTTTTATTCATGCAAATAAAACGTACAGTAGGTCCCATTCCGTTTTGTCGTCTTCATTCACGCTTCTCGGGAATCACGCAGCTGCGTGAAAAATAGTACATCTTATCGCCACAAGGTGGCAGGCTAAGTCCGCTTTAGCTCTTCCAGCGATTTAGACCGTCACAAGAGCTACACATCACTGTGTTGACCTAACAGCCAATCAGACCTAACAGACCTCTTCTTTGGCAGATGCCACAGTTTCTACTTGTGAGACTTTTTTACAGTTTTTTGTTGATAAAGTGGCGTCTGTGAGAGCACTCTGCAGCAGCAGCCCGGACCAGTCTGTTGCTGTCTCACATTCGGCAGTGTTTGACCATTTTGTACCGGTCTCTCTCTCGTCCCTCACTGACATCGTCAAATGTATGAGAACCACGAACTGCCCCTTGGACATTCTCCCCACCAAATTGTTGAAAGAAGTGTTTGTTTCTATAGGGCCTTCCCTCTTGGTTCTAATTAACATTTCTCTCTGTTCAGGGAAAGTCCCTGATGTCTTCAAACATTCTGTAGTCAGACCCCTGCTTAAAAAACCACAGCTTGACTCTTCTGTTTTGTCTAATTTTAGACCTGTGTCGAATTTGTCTTTTATTTCAAAAATTCTTGAGAAAGTTGTTTTTATGCAGCTAAACATATTTTTAGAATGCAATTCAATTCTTGAAAAATTTCAATCTGGGTTCAGAACAAGACATAGCACAGAGTCTGCGCTGTTGAGAGTACACAATGATGTGACCCTGTCTGTTGATGCTAAATGCCCTGTTGTTTTAGTGCTTCTTGATCTAACAGCAGCATTTGATACTGTTGATCATTCTGTTCTTTTGTCTCGCCTGGAGCATCATGTTGGCATTTGTGGTGCTGCACTTAGGTGGTTCCAATCATATCTCAGTGATAGAACATTTTCTGTTATGATTGGTGATCTGTCCTCCACTGTTGCCTCCTTGTCGTGCGGAGTGCCACAGCGTTCTATTTTGGGCCCCATGTTGTTTTCTCTTTATATGTTGCCATTGGGGTCAATTATTGCCCAACATAACTTGGCATTTCATTGTTATGCAGATGATCTGCAAATCTATCTGCCTGTTTCATCAAATAGGAGTGATGCTGTCAAATGTCTAATGGACTGCATATCTGACATAAAACTGTGGTTACAGCAGAATTTCCTCCATTTAAACGAGGACAAAACAGATTTCATTTTGTTTGGTGACTCAAATTTTACAGACTTTGGTTTGTTGTCTTCTAATTTCAAACCAGTGGTTAGAAACCTCGGGGTTGTCTTTGATAATTCGTTTTGTTTTGACAAACAAATTGACAGCGTGGTCAGGTCAAGTTTTTATCAGCTGCGTGTTTTAACTAAAGTAAAGCCTTTTTTAAACCGCTCAGACCTGGAGCAAACCATCCACGCTTTTATCAGTTCAAGAATTGACTATTGTAATGCCCTTTATTGTGGAGTGTCCCAGTCCTGTCTTAATCGTCTTCAATTGGTGCAAAATGCTGCAGCTCGTTTTTTAACAAACACTCCCAGACGTCAGCACATCACCCCAGTACTTTTTTCTTTACATTGGCTTCCAGTTTCTTTTAGAGTTGATTTTAAAATTCTTCTTTTTGTTTTTAAAGCCCTCAATGGTCCTGCCCCTTCATACCTGTCTGAACTTTTGACTATTCGTGACTCGGGCAGGTCCTTGAGGTCGTCAAATCAGCTCTTGCTGGAAGTGCCTAGGACCAAGTCCAAGCGTTGGGGTGATCGGTCCTTTTCAGTCGCTGGACCCAGACTCTGGAATAAGCTGCCCCCTGAAATGCGCACCATCACTGATCTTGGCCTTTTTAAATCCAGGCTCAAGACACATTTATTCAGACTGGCTTTTAACATTCAGTAGCACGGCAACACTTTTTTATCTTACTGTTTTATTTTTATTTTTGTTTGAATTAATGTTTTTAATGCATTTTATGTGATTTTATTGTAAAGCACTTTGGTCGCCTTGAGTGTTGTAAAGGGCTCTATAAATAAAATTTGATTGATTGATTGATTGAATCAGGTTCAGAGCAGCGGCAAAGTCCGCCTCCATTTACACTCATCTGTCTTTTGAAAACCGGACCGGAGCGAGGCTGCCCCATGGATCTGGGCTGCCCGCGTCAACAAAATAAGGTAACTATTATAATATAATCCATCCATCCATCCATCCATTTTCTTCCCTTTAATCCATTTCTGGGTCAGGGGGGTGGCAATCAGAGCTGCCACCCAAGTCTCATAGCACCAGCCCCTCACTGACCCTCTGCAGGTGGTGAGTCCACAGGAGGACGGCTGCTCTCTGAGTGAGAGCATAGCCTTGATCTTTCAGTGGGGGCTTTGGGCAAAGTGGGGTTAAGTGTCTTGCCCAAGGACACAACGACAGCAGTCATCAGTGGGAGTCGGTGGAGAAGGTGCAGAGGTGGGAATTGAACCCACGACCTTCTGGCCTTAAGGCCAATGCTCTACCAACTGAGCTACTGTCGCCCATTATAATATAAATAAGTATTAATTCTCATTACAGTGTTGTCTGCTTTGCTATATGAGCCGTGCAGTGATTAACACGATAAAAGAGGTTTGTGGGAGTCACTTGTTCGTTTTTATGTTAGCTTTCTATTGTGGCTAAGGAGCGAGCTTGTTAACGGTCTGTGCTAAACGTAACGTTACTACATTTGATATTAATTGGTGGGCTTGTTTAAATGGATCATACAAGATGCCAGCGTGACTATTCTTTGTTCCTTGTGGGCTGAAACTGGCATTAAAGTGGCGCAATGCGTCGGCTATCTGGCGCTCATTGGGCTACTAGCCACGCTAGCCTTGACATCGCTCTCGTCTAACTTGTTAGTTAACCCTAACCAGACGAAGTGAGTAGCTGTGGTTAACACTTAACGATGTAATCGATCAAGATATGTGGGGATAACTGATCTGACAGATCATTTATCAATAATTGCGCGAAGTTGACCCCCGCTTTCGTAGCTCTGTTTTTCCAGGTTAGCCACTCGGATGTGGTAGTGCTAACCCATCCATCCATCCATCCATTTTCTTCCGCTTTATCCGTTGCCGGGTCGCGGGGGCAGCAGTCTAAGCAGAGACGCCCAGACTTCCCTATCCACACACACTTCCTCCAGCTCGTCCGGGGGGACCCCAAGGCGTTCCCAGGCCAGCTGAGAGACATAGTCTCTCCAGCGTGTCCTGGGTCTTCCCCGGGGCCTCCTCCCGGTGGGACGTGCCCGGAACACCTCCCCAGGAAGGCGTCCAGGAGGCATCCTGAACAGATGCCCGAGCCACCTCAACTGGTTCCTCTCGACGTGGAGAAGCAGCGGCTCTACTCCGAGCTCCTCCCGTGTGACTGAGCTCCTCACCCTATCTCTAAGGGAGCGCCCAGCCACTCTGCGGAGGAAGCTCATTTCGACCGCTTGTATCCGCGATCTCGTTCTTTCGGTCATTACCCACAGCTCATGACCATAGGTGAGGGAGGGAACGAAGATTGACCGGTAAATCGAGAGCTTCGCCTTTCGGCTCAGCTCCCTCTTTACCACAACGGTCCGATACAGAGACCGCATCACTGCGCACGCTGCACCGATCCGCCTGTCAATCTCACGCTCCATCCTTCCCTCACTCGTGAACAAGACCCCGAGATACTTGAACTCCTCCACTTGAGGAAGGACCTCTCCACCCACCTGAAGAGGGCAAGGCACCTTTTTCCGGTCGAGCACCATGGCCTCGGATTTGGAGGTGCTGATTCTCTCCCAGCCGCTTCACACTCGGCTGCAAACCGTCCCAGTGCATGCTGCAGGTCCTGGTTCGTTGGAGCCAGCAGGACGACATCATCCGCAAAAAGTAGAGATGAAATCCTGTGGTTCCCGAACCGGACCCCCTCCGGCCCCTGGCTGCGCCTAGAAATTCTGTCCATAAATACAGTGAACAGAACCGGTGACAAAGGGCAGCCTTGGCGGAGGCCAACATGCACCGGGAACAGGTCTGACTTACTGCCGGCAATGCGAACACAGCTCTGACTCCGGTCATACAGGGACCGGACGGCCCTCAGCAGAGGACCCCGGACCCCGTACTCCCGGAGGACCCCCCAAAGGACACCCCGGGGAACACGGTCGAACGCCTTCTCCAAATCCACAAAGCACATGTGGACAGGTTGGGCGAACTCCCATGAACCCTCGAGTATCCGATGGAGAGTATAGAGCTGGTCCAGTGTTCCGCGACCGGGACGAAAACCACACTGCTCCTCCTGAATCCGAGATTCGACCATCGGACGTAGCCTCCTCTCCAGTACCTTGGAGTAGACCTTACCGGGGAGGCTGAGGAGTGTGATCCCACGATAATTGGAACACAACCTCCGGTCCCCCTTCTTGTAGAGAGGGACCACCACCCCGGTCTGCCACTCCATTGGCACCGCCCCCGATCGCCACGCGATGCCGCAGAGACGTGTCAGCCAAGACAGTCCTACAACATCCAGAGACTTTAGATAGTCAGGACGGATCTCATCCACTCCCGGCGCCTTGCCACCATGGAGGCTGCCAACCACCTTGGTGACCTCGGCCAGGGAGATGGAAGTGTCCGCCCCAACATCCTCAGCCTCTGCCTCCTGGACGGAGGACGTGGCGGGGGGATTGAGGAGAACCTCGAAGTATTCTTTCCACCGCCCGACAATATCCCCAGTCGAGGTCAGCAGCCCTCCACCCGCACCATACACGGTGTTGGCAAAGAACTGCTTTCCCCTCCTGAGGCGCCGGACGGTTTGCCAGAACCTCTTCGAGGCCGACCGATAGTCATGCTCCATGGACTCTCCGAACTCCTCCCAGTCCCGGGTTTTTGCCTCTGCAACTGCCCGGGCCGCGGCACGTTTGGCCTGCCGGTACTGGACAGCTGCCTCAGGAGTCCCACGAACCATCATTGCTCGATAGGACTCCTTCTTCAGCCTGACGGCATCTCTTACTGCCGGTGTCCACCACCGGGTTCGGGGATTGCCGCCGGGACCAGCACCAGAGACCTTGCGACCACAGCTACGAGCCGCAGCATTGGCGATAGAGGAAGAGAACATGGTCCACTCGGACTCGATGTCCCCCTCCTCCGCCGGGACCTGGGAGAAGCTCTCCCGGAGGTGTGAGTTGAAAGTCCGTCTGACAGGGGGCTCAGCAAGACGTTCCCAGCAAACCCTCACTACACGCTTGGGCCTGCCAGGTCTGACCGGCCTCCTGCCCTGCCAGCGGATCCAACTCACGACCAGGTGATGATCGGTTGACAGCTCCGCCCCTCTCTTCACCCGAGTGTCCGAGACACGCGGTCGAAGGTCAGATGATACGACAACAAAGTCGATCATCGACCTCCGGCCTAGGGTGTCCTGGTGCCACGTGCACTGATGGACACCCTTGTGCTCGAACATGGTGTTCGTGTTGGACAGGCCGTGACTGGCACAGAAGTCCAACAACTGAACACCGCTCGGGTTCAGATCAGGGGGGCCGTTCTTCCCGATCACCCCTCTCCAAGTGTCACTGGCATTTCCCACATGGGCGTTGAAGTCCCCCAGGAGAATAACGGAGTCCCCGGGCGGTGCACTATCCAGTACCCCTCCCAAGGACTCCAAGAAGGCCGGGTACTCTGCACTACCGTTAGGCCCGTAGGCCGTCACAACAGTCAGAGACTTGTCCCCCACCCGGAGGCGGAGGGACGCGACCCTCTCATTCACCGGGGAGAACTCCAACACGTGGCGGCTGAGATGGGGGGCAATGAGAATGGCCACCCCCGCTCGCCGCCTCTCCCCGCGGGAAACTCCAGAAAAGTGGAGCGTCCAACCCCTCTCAAGAAGTTGGGTTCCAGAGCCCAAGCTGTGTGTGGAGGTGAGGCCGACTAGCTCTAGTCGGTATCGCTCAACCTCCCCCACAAGCTCGGGCTCCTTCCCCCCCAGTGAGGTGACGTTCCACGTCCCAAGAGCCAGATGTTGGGTGTGTGGACTGGGTCGTCGAGGTCTCCGCCTTCGACTGCTACCCAGTCCTCGCTGCACCACGCCACCACGGCCCCCTCTGCAGGTGGTGGGCCCACAGGAGGGACTGCCCACGTCGTCCCTTCGGGCTGAGCCCGGCCGGGCCCCGTGGGCTAAGGCCCGGCCACCAGGCGCTCGCTTGCGAGCCCCGACCCCAGGCCTGGCTCCAGGGTGGGGCCCCGGCTGCGCCATGCCGGGCGACGTCACGGTTTTCGTTATCGTGCTGTCCATGGTTGGCTTCGGTTATCACAATATGCAATTTTTTTTAGAAGGACCTGTATTAATGCCTTATTAACCGAGCGCGAGGTCTGTATGGAGAAATATCAGACCACGGCCTTAATGTGTGAGGTCTGTGCAAAAAGGCCAAGGTGTGATATTTCTCTGTACAGACCGAGCAAGCAAGGTTAATAAATGTTTTATTATATGACTCTCGTCTGTGTCTTTACCAATGCTTTTGAGATATTTGTGAAGTATGTTCATGTCCGACTTGGTTTTGTGTGATACGGGCTGTGGACCGATTGTCATGGTAACGGTCCGTGGAAAGATATCAAATGTGATACGCGCTGTTCGGACCAATTGTCATGGTAACGGTCCGAGATGGGAAAATATCAGACCGCAAATCAACCAATCAGAGCGCGTGTACGGTCCAAGTCATATAATAAATTGGTTTATTACACGGCTCCTCACAGCAGCAGTAGAATGGTCCATTGATTTGAATGTAATTTCAAAACGTTCTACCGGTCATTATTTTTTATAACGGACCTCTCAAAACAATAATGACCGCTGCCCATGGCAACGCACTCTCTGCTTGTATTTCAAACGCGTGGATAACTCCGCAAGTAGTTCCGGCCACTCTGGAGCTAGCCATGCTCAATAAACGCAAATGCCAATCAATCAACACACTTAAATGTTAATCGGAGAATACTTATACATTCTTCACACACGTGCACGGAGATTTTCAGAATTTACTGGTCTTGTCTTCATGACAAACTTACTATTTATCTGCGTCGAAAAGCGACCATGAAAAACCCGGAAGTAGTTCCGGCCACTCCGGAGCTAGCCAAGCTCATTAAACGCAAATGCCAATCAATCAATGCCATTAAATGTTAATCGGAGAATACATTATACGTATACATTATTAATACAAGTGCACGGAAGTTTTCTGAAATTTCCGTTTACGTTTTCATGACAAAAACACTGATGTAATGCGAGAAAAGGCGATCCCGAAAAACCCGGAAGGATGATCGAATTATGGATTTAGGTTAGGTTTATGTATGGGTCACTCACCGCTGATGTTCAGAATTCTTTGTTCAGTTTTCATGCAGTTCCAGGGAGTTCTAGTTTGGAAGTTGATAGCCTAACTGTTGCTAGCATAGCAACGGCAAAGCCTTTGGGAACTATTTTATTTTCTTATTTTAAATAAACCTTTCGGCATTCCTAAAAAGTGGACTGAAGTTTATGTTGTGTGTTCTGTTGGTTTAAAGCCGTATAATAGCCGTATAATAAGCGGGATAACGTATATTACGCAGGTCATTATTGGAAAATAAGTACCGACATTATTATGGATATAGGTTAGGTTTATGTTTGGGTCACTCACCGCTGATGTTCAGAATTCTTTGTTCAGTTTTCATGCAGTTCGAGAGAGTTCTAGTTTGGGAGTTGCTAGCCTAACTGTTACTCGCATACTTTTTGTCATTAAATAAACCTTTCGGCATTTCTAAAAGTGGGCTGAAGTTTATTTTGTGTGTTCTGTTGGTACAAAGCCGTATAATAAGCGGGACGGGGTGCGCTTCGCCCTGTCGGTACTTATTTTCCGATAATGACCTGCGTGATATACATTATCACTTACATACAGTACATATCATTATCGGCTGATGTTCATCATTTCTCAGCATCGGACCGATGTGTAAAATTGGGCCCATGAGAATTGCTTGGTTGCAGCTTTACGCCGCGGCGCGAAAGTCCTTCGAGGAACAGGAAGTAAATTTCCCCTTTAAGAACAATGTAGATATTCACTGATTCCGAGTCAAAATTTTCTTTTTCTGTGGCATGTACAGTTGTGGCAACTGCTCGTATTGAGTGGAGTACGTATGGAGTCTCTATTTTACTAAAATGTATTTCTCTAACGGTTGTCAATTTTTAGGAAAATGCCTAAAAAGAAAAGGAAGAAGTGTGTTAGCATTAGCCCCCCTAGTAGCATCTGCCACAAACACGGCACTTGTACATGTATAAAAAGTTATTTACATTTAGATGTTGCATAAGAAGCCTTTTTGTTTTTAACCATGCAGCCATTGGAATTCAATTCTAAAACCATGAAGTGTCTAAATGAACACAATTATTGCATCATATGTCTTCTTTAAACCAAGCTGGCTGATCAATAATGTTTTTAGAATGACAAAAACAATTGTCTCTTGTACATAAGTCGCCTTTACTCGGTGCTGCCAATGCCCATTCTGCCCTGACTCCAGTGACATCAAGCCCGCAGTGCGAGCCGTAAGCCGCCTGTGACACCGCCATGAACTCCTGCCATCAACAAACATGTAAGTACAGATTATGGAAGACAGCAAAATATGTGTAGGTTGCAGGCAAGAAAAACAAGAAAAACAAACCAGAGGGACCTATTGTCTACTTTTCTCCGTTATATTTACAGTGGGGAGAACAAGTATTTGATACACTGCTGATTTTTCAGGTTTATCCACTTGCAAATCAAGTAGAAGTCTGTAATTTCTATCATAGATACTCTTCAACTGTGAGTGATGGAATATAAAACAAAAATCCAGAAAATCACAGTAAATGATTTGTAAATAATTAATTTGTATTTTATTGCATGAAATAAGTATTTGATCATCTACCAACCAGTAAGAAGTTTGGCTCTCACAGACCTGCTACTTCTTCTTTAAGAAGCCCCCCTGTTCTCCACTTATTACCTGTATTAATGGCACCTGTTTGAACTTGTTATCTGTATAAAAGACACTTGTTCACACTCTCAATAAGTCAGACTCCAAAATCCACTATGGCCAAGACCAGAGAGCTGTGTAAGGAGGTCAGAGATAAAATTGTAGACCTGCACAATGCTGGAATGGCCTACAGGACAATAGGCAAGCAGCTTGGTGAGAAGGCAACAACTGTTGGTGCAATTATTAGAAAATGGAAGAAATTTAAGACCGAGGGAAATTTAAGGTCAATCTCCCTCGGTCTGGGACACCATGCAAGATCTCACCTCGTGGGGCATCAATGATCATGGTAGGGGAAACCGGAGTACCCGGAGGAAACCTACGCAGACACGGGGAGAACATGCAAACTCCACTCAGAAAGGCCCTGGTCCGGCCGGGATTTGAACCCAGATCCTTCTTGCTGAGAGGCGAGAGTGCTATCCACTCAGCCACCGTGCCGCCGGTAGTAGTAGCTAGCTATTGTTCAATTGGAGCTACTACACCCATCAAAAGTGAGAAAAACATCTTTGTTGATTTGTATTACATTTTTACTATTTCATTTTTGCTTGTTTGAAGGGGAAAAACATTTTTCTCAAATTCTTGCCTGTAGCAACTAGCAATCATTCAACGATATACACCCGTTAAAACTGAGAAAAATATCTTGGTTTATATTTAATAAATCAACCAAGATATTTGCCTTACACAAAAGTTGGCCTTGAGGTGGAGCTGAATGCCACCTATAGCTCCACCTGTATAGTCATGCTATTCAGACGTTAACTTTACTTATCATTATGATCATTTGGGATGCACAATATACAGGTCCTTCTAAAAAATTAGCATAATGATTTCAGATTCATTACAGGCAACTGAAGTAGTTCAAGCCTTTTATTGTTTTAATATAGATGATTTCGGCAAAAAAGTAAAGAAAAAACAAAAATCCCCATCTAAAAATGTTTGCATATTTCATCCGACCAATAAAAGAAAAGTGTTATTTAATACAAAAAATGTCAACCTTCAAATAATGATGTTCAGTTATGCACTCAATACTTGATCAGGAATCCTTTTGTAGAAATGAATGCTTCGATACGGCGTGGCATGGAGGCAATCAACCTGTGGCACTGCTGAGGTGTTATGGAGCCCCAGGATGCTTCAATAGTGGCCTTAAGTTCATCCACAGTGTTGGGTCTGGTGACTCTCAACTTTTTCTTACAATATCTCACAGATTCTCTATGGGGTCAGTAAACCATATACCAGTGGTTTTGGCACTGTGAGCCGGTGCCAGGTTGTGCTGAAAAAGGAATTCTTCATCTCCATAAAGCTTTTCAGCAGATGGAAGTATGAAGTGCTCCAAAATCTCCTGATAGCCTTGATAAAACACAGTGGGCCACCACCAGTAGCTGACATGACATCCCAGACCATCACTGATTGTGGGTACTTGACACTGGACTTCAGGCATTTTGGCATTTCCTTCTCCCCAGTCTTCCTCCACACTCTGGCACCTTGATTTAATCCGAAAAAAATACTTTGGACCATTGAGCAACAGTCCAGTGCTGCTTCTCTGTAGCCCAGGTCAGGCGCTTCTGCCGCTCTTTCTGGTTGTGGTTTCTGTAGCCCATTTCCTGCACACGCCTGTGCACGATGGCCGTGGATGTTTCTGCTCCAGACTCAGTCCACTGTTTCCGCAAGTCCCCCAAGGTCTGGAATTGGCCCTTCTCCACCAGCCTCCTCAAGGTCCGGTCACGTCTTGGGGTTGTGCAGCGTCTTCTGCCAAACTTTTTCCTTCCCACTGAGGTGCCTTGATACAGCACTCTGGGAACAGCCTATTCACTCAGAATTGTCTTTCTGTGTCTTACCCTCTTGCTTGAGGGTTTCAATGATGGCCTTCTGGACAGCAGTCAGGTAGTCTTACCCATGATTGCAGTTTTGAGTAATGAACCAGGCCGGGAGTTTTTAAAAGCCTCAGGAATCTTTTGCAAGTGTTTAGAGTTAATTTATTGGTTCAGATGATTAGGTCAATGGCTCGTTTAGAGTACCTTTTCATGATATGCTAATTTTCTGAGATAGGGATTTTTGGTTTTTCTTTCCTTTTTTTTTGCCAAATTCATCAATATTAAAACAATAAAGGCTTGAACTTCTTCAGTTGTGTGTAATGAATCTAAAATATATGAAACTTTATCACAATATGCAATTTTTTTTAGAAGGACCTGTATTAATGCCTTATTAACCGAGCGCGAGGTCTGTATGGAGAAATATCAGACCACGGCCTTAATGTGTGAGGTCTGTGCAAAAAGGCCAAGGTGTGATATTTCTCTGTACAGACCGAGCAAGCAAGGTTAATAAATGTTTTATTATATGACTCTCGTCTGTGTCTTTACCAATGCTTTTGAGATATTTGTGAAGTATGTTCATGTCCGACTTGGTTTTGTGTGATACGGGCTGTGGACCGATTGTCATGGTAACGGTCCGTGGAAAGATATCAAATGTGATACGCGCTGTTCGGACCAATTGTCATGGTAACGGTCCGAGATGGGAAAATATCAGACCGCAAATCAACCAATCAGAGCGCGTGTACGGTCCAAGTCATATAATAAATTGGTTTATTACACGGCTCCTCACAGCAGCAGTAGAATGGTCCATTGATTTGAATGTAATTTCAAAACGTTCTACCGGTCATTATTTTTTATAACGGACCTCTCAAAACAATAATGACCGCTGCCCATGGCAACGCACTCTCTGCTTGTATTTCAAACGCGTGGATAACTCCGCAAGTAGTTCCGGCCACTCTGGAGCTAGCCATGCTCAATAAACGCAAATGCCAATCAATCAACACACTTAAATGTTAATCGGAGAATACTTATACATTCTTCACACACGTGCACGGAGATTTTCAGAATTTACTGGTCTTGTCTTCATGACAAACTTACTATTTATCTGCGTCAAAAAGCGACCATGAAAAACCCGGAAGTAGTTCCGGCCACTCCGGAGCTAGCCAAGCTCATTAAACGCAAATGCCAATCAATCAATGCCATTAAATGTTAATCGGAGAATACATTATACGTATACATTATTAATACAAGTGCACGGAAGTTTTCTGAATTTTCCGTTTACGTTTTCATGACAAAAACACTGATGTAATGCGAGAAAAGGCGATCCCGAAAAACCCGGAAGGATGATCGAATTATGGATTTAGGTTAGGTTTATGTATGGGTCACTCACCGCTGATGTTCAGAATTCTTTGTTCAGTTTTCATGCAGTTCCAGGGAGTTCTAGTTTGGAAGTTGATAGCCTAACTGTTGCTAGCATAGCAACGGCAAAGCCTTTGGGAACTATTTTATTTTCTTATTTTAAATAAACCTTTCGGCATTCCTAAAAAGTGGACTGAAGTTTATGTTGTGTGTTCTGTTGGTTTAAAGCCGTATAATAGCCCTATAATAAGCGGGATAACGTATATTACGCAGGTCATTATCGGAAAATAAGTACCGACAGGGCGAAGCGGACCCCGACGCGCAGCGAAGGGGTCTGCTTCCGCCCTGAATTATGGATATAGGTTAGGTTTATGTTTGGGTCACTCACCGCTGATGTTCAGAATTCTTTGTTCAGTTTTCATGCAGTTCGAGAGAGTTCTAGTTTGGGAGTTGCTAGCCTAACTGTTACTCGCATACTTTTTGTCATTAAATAAACCTTTCGGCATTTCTAAAAGTGGGCTGAAGTTTATTTTGTGTGTTCTGTTGGTACAAAGCCGTATAATAAGCGGGACGGGGTGCGCTTCGCCCTGTCGGTACTTATTTTCCGATAATGACCTGCGTGATATACATTATCACTTACATACAGTACATATCATTATCGGCTGATGTTCATCATTTCTCAGCATCGGACCGATGTGTAAAATTGGGCCCATGAGAATTGCTTGGTTGCAGCTTTACGCCGCGGCGCGAAAGTCCTTCGAGGAACAGGAAGTAAAAATTTCCCCTTTAAGAACAATGTAGATATTCACTGATTCCGAGTCAAAATTTTCTTTTTCTGTGGCATGTACAGTTGTGGCAACTGCTCGTATTGAGTGGAGTACGTATGGAGTCTCTATTTTACTAAAATGTATTTCTCTAACGGTTGTCAATTTTTAGGAAAATGCCTAAAAAGAAAAGGAAGAAGTGTGTTAGCATTAGCCCCCCTAGTAGCATCTGCCACAAACACAGCACTTGTACATGTATAAAAAGTTATTTACATTTAGATGTTGCATAAGAAGCCTTTTTGTTTTTAACCATGCAGCCATTGGAATTCAATTCTAAAACCATGAAGTGTCTAAATGAACACAATTATTGCATCATATGTCTTCTTTAAACCAAGCTGGCTGATCAATAATGTTTTTAGAATGACAAAAACAATTGTCTCTTGTACATAAGTCGCCTTTACTCGGTGCTGCCAATGCCCATTCTGCCCTGACTCCAGTGACATCAAGCCCGCAGTGCGAGCCGTAAGCCGCCTGTGACACCGCCATGAACTCCTGCCATCAACAAACATGTAAGTACAGATTATGGAAGACAGCAAAATATGTGTAGGTTGCAGGCAAGAAAAACAAGAAAAACAAACCAGAGGGACCTATTGTCTACTTTTCTCCGTTATATTTACAGTGGGGAGAACAAGTATTTGATACACTGCTGATTTTTCAGGTTTATCCACTTGCAAATCAAGTAGAAGTCTGTAATTTCTATCATAGATACTCTTCAACTGTGAGTGATGGAATATAAAACAAAAATCCAGAAAATCACAGTAAATGATTTGTAAATAATTAATTTGTATTTTATTGCATGAAATAAGTATTTGATCATCTACCAACCAGTAAGAAGTTTGGCTCTCACAGACCTGCTACTTCTTCTTTAAGAAGCCCCCCTGTTCTCCACTTATTACCTGTATTAATGGCACCTGTTTGAACTTGTTATCTGTATAAAAGACACTTGTTCACACTCTCAATAAGTCAGACTCCAAAATCCACTATGGCCAAGACCAGAGAGCTGTGTAAGGAGGTCAGAGATAAAATTGTAGACCTGCACAATGCTGGAATGGCCTACAGGACAATAGGCAAGCAGCTTGGTGAGAAGGCAACAACTGTTGGTGCAATTATTAGAAAATGGAAGAAATTTAAGACAACGGTCAATCTCCCTCGGTCTGGGACACCATGCAAGATCTCACCTCGTGGGGCATCAATGATCATGAGAAAGGTGAGAAATGAGCCCAGAACTACACGGCAATACCTGATCAATGACCTGAATAGAGCTGGTACCACAGTCTCAAAGAAAACTATCAGTAACGCACTATGCCGTCAAGGATTAAAATCCTGCAGTGCACGCAAGGTGCCCTTGCTCAAGCCAAAGCATGTCCAGGCCCGTCTTAAATTTGCAAATGACCATCTGGATGATCCAGAGGAGGAATGGGAGGAGGTCATGTGGTCTGATAAGACAAAAATAGAACTTTTTGGTTTAAACTCCACTCGTCGTGTTTGGAGGAAGAAGAATGATGAGTACAACCCCAAGAACACCATACCTACTGTGAGGCATGGGGGTGGAAACATCATTCTTTGGGGATGCTTTTCTGCAAAGGGGACAGGGCGACTGCACCGTGTTGAGGGAAGGATGGATGGGGCCATGTATCGTGAGATCTTGGCCAACAACCTCCTCCCCTTAGTAAGAGCACTGAAGATGGTTCGTGGCTGGGTCTTCCAGCATGTCAACGACCCAAAACACACAGCCAGGGCAACCAAGGAGTGGCTCCGTAAGAAACATCTCAAGGTCCTGGAGTGGCCTAGCCAGTCTCCAGACCTGAATCGAATTGAAAATCTTTGGAGGGAGCTTAAAGTCCGTGTGGCCCAGGGACAGCCTCGAAACCTGAAGGCTCTAGAGGAGATCTGTTTGGAGGAGTGGGCCAAAATCCCTACTGCAGTGTGTGCAAACCTGGTCAAGAACTATACGTAGTTCCCACAGACCAATGAATGTCACATGACCTCCTCGGAGACGCCATCTTTGATGGCACGCTGCTGTGTTTGTGCATTCCATTAAACAGAAGAATGAGAATAAATGTAGATATTCAAACGCAAATTGGAAAAAAAGGGCAACTTTTGAGCAAATAATTGTATATTAATACAATGGCACCACAGTTTAACGTGCTACGGACATGTTTTACATATTTGATCAAATTATGCAGCAAAAATTAACAAGCAATGCAAACATTTCTCAAAAACTTTAGATTTAATACCAGTTGGAGCTCCATTTAATTATTTTAATTATATTAACAATTAATTTAATTAATGCTAATGCCACACGGACACTCTGGATTGCTGTTATTGTTTATTTCCGCGTTTTTGACCGTATGTTTTGGTGAATGGTGGGCAACTGATTTTTCCAGGCGTAAAGAGCAGTTTATTTTATGACACAGATCTTTTTACAGAAGCAATGCTGTTTGTGAACATTGTTTTAGCCCACCATAGAACTATTATTATCTATTTAATACATTTACGTTGCCCTCGAGAGCCTCGGACGCGACACCGATCCTCCTCATAATAAAGTAATCTAAATAATGAAACTCTCAAGTTACCAGATATCAGCATACACAAGTTAGTACTGAGTAAATTACGTCTGTCAACACATTATAAGATACGATACGCACCTGACACAAAGTGCTCCGAGCATATTCTTGCGTGTTTTGAGGGAGTTTCTTGCCTGTTTATCTTCGCAAGCCATAACCTCCGTGGTTGTTCTGACAAAAGCTTAGTCTTCTCACATTCATGAAGTCTAATGATGGGTATACTGTAAAATCCAAGTTTAACGGAACCTCCGGCACGATTTGAACATCCATTGACCCAGCAGGAGATGACCATTTTCAACTTTATCACGACATTAACACGTTTCAGCTTCTTTTTCTATTGTTTTGCCCACAGCATGCCAACACAAATGGCGCCGGGTCGGCAAATCCCCGTATGTAGTGACGTCATGTGGGAACTATGTATAGGAAACGTCTGATCTCTGTAATTGCAAACAAAGGTTTCAGCACCAAATATTAAGTTCTGTTTTTCTGATGTATCAAATACTTATTTCATGCAATAAAATGGAAATTAATTATTCAAAAATCATCTATTGTGATTTTCTGGATTTTTTGTTTTATATTCCATCACTCACAATTGAAGAGTACCTATGATAGAAATTACAGACTTCTACATGCTTTGCAAGTGGGGAAATCTGAAAAATCAGCAGTGTATCAAATACTTGTTCTCCCCACTGTATATTGCTTAACTGTCTTTTCCAAACTTTAGTTTGTCTGTTTGGCCAACCACCTTATCCCCACCCATTTCTTTGTACTAATTTCTGATTATTATCTCAGAGGAGGCTCAGACACTAGTCTTAGACACTTGAGTTTTTACTCAAGTGTATACATACTGGTATAAAAACAAAACATGCCGATAAGGGGACATTTACACAAAGATTTGTTTTTGTCTTTATCCATGTGACTAACAATTTGTTATGTTCATGTACTCTCTGGATAAGTCACTTGAATTTTCCTATCTGGGAATCAATAAAGATCTAACTATCTATGTAGAACTTAATCAAAATGATTTTTGTACTGACAATTCACAAGTCACAATTATATTTATATATTGCTGCTATAATTAGCATTATTCTTTTTATTCATTCTGGTCATATCCTCTGCTGCTAAAGTACAACCATAACATCTGTAAATATGAAACAGACTGATGTTTTTTTCTATGAATGCAGATGCATATTTGTGAGACTCAATATATCCACACCAGAACAGTTTCACAGGGTTGTGCGTGTGTAAAGGACTGGTTCCTTACACGGGCCGCCCTCAGACGTCCGGAGGCCACCCTCTTTTTTAATTTTTGTAAATAATTTTCTTTATTTGAAATATTTCAAGGTCTGAAAACTCATGGCAGATGGCTATGACAATTCAAAACAATAAAAAAATATGCCCGAGCTATAGCCAAAAACAAAAGTTATCTGAAACCAACAAAAATCAAACAGGCATCAGTCAATAAAAAAGTTAAGACAAAAGTAGATGGACAAACAAGAGTATCCAACAGATCAGCTATGGACAGACGAGACACAGACAGACGAGACACAGACAGAGACAAGACACAGACAGACACATAAGACACGGACAGAGACAGACAGACAAGACACAGACAGACACATAAGACACGGACAGAGACAGACAGACAGACACATAAGACACTGACAGAGACAGACAGATAAGACACAGACAGACAAGACACAGACAGACAAGACACAGACAGAAAAGACAACATCCTCATTCTCCTTCGACTCTCTCCTGGTGCTCCAATCCTCCAATAGGTCTAACAATGTTTGAAATTACTTTTACTAAGGAGGGGCGCTCTCTTTGACGTCCGGGCCCCTGAGTGCACCTGCAGAGCCACAGAAGATCTTCCATTCCGAGGTAAAGCAAACCCACTCATCACTTGTCAGAGTTCACTTCCATAAGAAACATTTGTTTGGCTAATACCAGGACTTTTTTGCTAACAAGGCTAAAACCAAACACAGAACTTTTTTCTGCCAATGAGAGCTTTTGGTTTGAGTGTAATTTAGGAGAATGACATGACATTTAAAAGTAATGTGTACGTATATACTCATATCTAACGTTCTAAAACAGGAAATTACAAAATTAATGGTCTCAAAATTACTATTATTGATGCATGTACTCTCTGTTATTTTCACTGGAATGCATTGATACAGTTTTAAAGAGTTAGTTATCCACAATTTAATAAATTTTCTAATTTTAATTTTCTAAGGAAGTTTGAACATGTGCTACTTTGGCATGGCCACTGTTTTTACTTACTTTAAAAAGCTCTTTCCGTAACGCCATATTCTAAAGAGCCATTGCAGCACAGGTTTGAAAAAAAGAGTTTTTCCTCCAAAAGCATCTTCCACATTTCATGGGTCAGACGTCTGCTAAGCTTATATAGCACAGACTGTGGCTGCAGAACCTTTCAGTTCAAAGAGTAAACTGGCGTCTGTGGCTCATGCAAGATTGCAATATGATGCATCTTTTAACATGTGCAGTGAGTCCAGAGAGAAGAGCCTACTACTGTCATGTCAACTCACCATCATACACACACACGCACGCACGCACGCACACACATACACATACACACACACACACACACGCTGAGGCAACATCAGCTCATGTGCAGGCTGAGAGCGAGCTAATGACTGTACCGTGCTCACACAAACACACCCAGCCACCGTCTTTGCTACAGTCTTATGGTTTGATTATCTGATCTGTTGAAGGCAAATCAACAACTTTGAAAAAAAAAAAGATTATATATATAGGGCTGTCAAACAATTAACATTTTATTTGAGTTAATTACAGCGTAAGAAGCGTAAGTAATTAATCATAATTAATCACATTTCAAACTATCGGCAAAATTGTGCCCTATTTTTCTGTAAATGTTTGTTTAAATAGAAAGATGTAACCTAGTTC